>JANFAE010000244.1:0-159107 GCA_024613145.1 Pisolithus marmoratus | reverse complement strand
TAAAAGACTATGGGTTCGGGTATCGTATCTGGGCAAAAACACGGTTGATGCAAGACCCGGACTAAGAGCAGGTGTATCATACCTTGCAGGAACATGAATTCTGGTATTGCTGCGTTGATGATGCTGGAGAGAAAGGTTGAGCGACGAAGCCCATTGAAATGTCCAAGCATACCCATGTCTGTGTAATGTACGGTGTTTCTCCGTACGGCTGCCGCTGACCGGTGACCGGCCTGTACCATGCGCTTTATGAATCTTCCTGCAACGACGAGTACGTCTGAGGACGTATGCGAATATACAGGCAGGTTCAGACTCACTGTTGCGACTGATATCGTGAACACGGCTTCCCTGGACATGGAAAGGTTACCGGTGACACCTTTGAAAGTCATGAATGTATCGACGTGTGATGAGGCGGCTAAACGCATCCATGTCGTGGACGCACCATCAGAATGAATCATATTCTCGACTTGGAGGAGGCAGGCGGCAGTAGGGTCGTTCCGGGCTCGCTCTCCCAACTTTCGCCCTCCTTTTTTTTGCCCCGCCACGGACGCGCTGGTAGCTGCTCGTCCTCCGTGTCTGATACCAGTTCGTCAATCTCGACGTCCCTCCGAGTCTGTTGGTAGATCGTATGCACTCATGCCTTGGTTTGGTTCGTTGGGTCACCGAAACGCCCGTAGGGTTGGAGGGATGCTGTACGTGCCAAGACGGACGAATCAGCCGTAATAGGCAAGCCAATGAATACTAGTTGTGATGATTGTTATATAGGCCAAGTAGGGGGGGCCTTGTTGTTTCTTCGGGATTCCCTGGCCACGATGGGGGGTGGGATGGGAAGAAGGCGGACAGGTTGTTGGCAGCAGTTGACTTTGGGGGTTGTAGCGACGCGAATATGTACTCGTCCTCCCAACCCACCCCACCCCCTCACCGCCAACCACAAACAGCGAATACATACGACCTCCCCGCAGAGGAGTCTTCTCGTTCACGCGCTCGAGACGAATATCATAACTCTCAGTCGCCGACACCACTCGCTATCAATTGTCCTCGTATTGCTGCCGGATACGATGCAGTCGTAAACGTATACAGTTTCATGCTACATAAGACTGAGTAGGGAATACGGATACAATGGCCAGTTCTTTCTCTACTCCACTGACACTTTTACAGTCTCCTGGTCTTCCGCCTTTGGAGCCTGTAGCGTCAGAATACCATCTTCCAACTTCGCCTTCACTTTGGAGCGATCGACAGGTCGAGGTAGCCAGACCGTCCTGGTGAAGATCGAGCTTCCTGACCACAAACGCTCGGTAGTCAGTTGATTCTGGCTCTGGTCAGCGGTAGTGACAGCTCCTGTTCCTGAGGTGACTACGAAGTTAACTGCGAGACTAGATACCTGGACACAGCCGACGCACCTTCGTTGGCCGCTGGACCGTTGCCAGCCTCCTGGGACTGGGGTTCAGGCGCACTACGCCGACTGGCGGGGGTCTTCCCTTGGATAGTAATGCTCCGACCTCCGTCACCTACAGTAATCTCCACGTTCTCTTTCTTCACACCAGGCAGGTCCGCCTCCACGACATACTTGTCCCCTTCTTCAGATACATCGACCGCTGGGCGAAGGCATTTGCTGAACCGAAGAATGGATCTGAAAGCAGAGAGTGGTGATGAGGGAAGCCGTAGCCAACAGCAGACCTCCCAAACGGTTCCTCAAACAGCTGGAACAGAGGTCTGAATTCACGAAGGAGTTGTCTGGCGATGGACATCGCAATAGGTGCGTCTATGGATGACTGGACAGAAGGCAAGGATGATGACGATGACGATTCCTCATTACCTCTCCCTTTTATGCCCCGAGAGTTGCGCTGACAGAAGCCACGCGAAATGACCGGAAAATTAGCATGCCTGATTCCAAATCTTGCCGGCGTAGTACGCAAGCGTTTGCGTTGTTTGGGATATCAACTGTGAGCTATGACGTCTCGCAGGTTCTGGAACACTGCGAGTGTCTGGGGTCCCCACCCAACTTGTGGTTTCCCCCCACCAAGACATGTCACCAGGCATAAGTAAAAGGTGCTCTAGATACTGCAAACCGGCTAGCTCATGTTCCAGGCCATTCTACCACGAACTGTGCTAATACAGAGTGTTCCTGATCATCGTCATCCTCAAATTTGAGCTTATACATAGACGTATGTTTGGAAGAGACACCCTAGCACACAAATCCCATGAGATTTCGGAGGTGTCTTCCCACAAAGAAAAACTCACACGAGCAGGAGGGTGAAGGTCACTGGGAGCTGCTACCACTTCGGCACGGTAAAAGCAACTTGTGTCCGGATATAGAGCCATCACCGTTGAACCTGCTGGGAATTCTTGATAGGCGTTTGGATGCGATGCGCTGTTTGGCGGAGCGCTAGGGGTCCGGAAGTGGAATGATCGCTCGGAGCGTCGTATTATAACACCTTCATTTATGTGGCGTAAGCAACAATAAACGGGTGTAAAAATATTTCTTACTGGCCAGGCTGTCCATCTTCCTGGGGTTCTACGTCCTGGACCTCGTAGCTTGCAGAACATTGAGCGAAACACCCATCCACGTGTTGAAAAGTTTGGCGTACCGGTTCTTGTCCTGATTAATACACTTGGTGATAACAGCTAGTATCCATGTGTTTTCATCGGCGTCTGCGTTATTGCTATCCCCGGTCTTCCCTGCCGGCGGATGGAAAGCCACCTTACGACCTTCTTGCAGAGGTAACTGCTTCGCCAACGCCTCCCTACGGGCCTTTGGCTCGCGTGAAAATGGTATTGGAGGTGTAGGTCCTGCTGAACCTCGCGCAACCTGCGTGGCACGCGAACCCGCAGCCGAGGCAACCATAGAGGTTGGCGAAGGTGACGGGGGCCTAGGGCGCTTATTTCGTTTCTCTGTTCCGTGTATCAGCGAATGCGACACGACTCTCAGGAGTACTACTAAAAACCTTGTGGGTAGGGCTCTGATGCTTTTCGAAGCGCTATGAGGATCCCCACTTGCTCAATTGCGTCATCGAGTGCCCTGAGAGATTATTAGGGGATCTGGAGTAGAAGGTCGGGCCTATTACTCACCTAACCTCCTCCTCTGCACTACTGCGGACATTTTTGAGTGCGGTGGACAATTTTTTATAATTTGTCTTAAGAGTCTCATAGCTCTCGGTTGGAAACGAGTCATCCATGGGCCACGCGGTAATTAGCCTGTTGACGCGCCCAATGGTATCAACGGTACTTGGGGTGGCATAGTTACTCGAGAGCGCGGCGAGCGATTTCCCTGCGCGCGACCAACAATCTATCTCTGTACCACGACGATCGAATTATACATACGCTATCAATAGGAGACAGAGGGATCGAATGCCTGAAAACCAACCTTCAGTAGATGCAGGTCGTGCTGACCCTCGCCTTCTGTCCATCGTAATAAGCACCTATCAATGTCAGTGAAACCTGCTAATAATGCCGAGCTTTGGTGTTGCTCCAATGCCGCACGATCAATGGTCATCCAGTCACTGGACGACAGCTTGCGGGTGTTGCGACCAAAACGAGGCAAGTTATCTCCTTGGAGACAGTTGACAAATACAAAAAGTACTAATTTACAACACACAAAGCAGTGTTATGCAACAAGTACATAGATCCTTATGTTCAGCCACGGCGAGCTCAGGTAGTTAGCTTGCGCAATTTCACGTCATAAACCACTACGCCCAACAGAAAATCAGAGTTTGGGAGCGACGATGAATGCGCAATAACTGACCCTCCTCAATCTTCTTCAGGTCATATTTCAAGCTGTCGAAACGCCGACGGAGCAGGTCGTTTTTCAAGTTCAGCTGAGTCGATCGGATAGTTGACATCTTCCTGGAAAGATTATAAGGCAGAAATCTCACCTTAGTAAACCCGGCGAACAGGTTTTTGGCAAAGAGTGAGATTTGGATGGGTGCCTCATAATCTCCTAGAGTCACAGAATTGACTGCCAACCGAGACTAAGACAACAGGGACTGGGTAAGCCCAAGGTGGCGAGCGGGCGGTCGTCCTCACCAATTCATTGACCATGGTAATTAGCCCATGCAAGTAGTCCTCGACTGCAATACAGAATCTATCTTTCCACTCTTCCTTGACTAGAAAGCAGGGGTAACAGCCAGATGCTTGATGATCCATTGAAAGCTCACTTCCGAGTGTTTCACTAGTTTGTTCGAGTGAGATCAGAGATCCACTCGCGAGATACTCCACGAGAGCTGCAGCGTAAACCACTGTTCTGAGTGAATGCGACCACATATCTTTCCAACGCCAGAATTGATTGGGAGGGACTATGGCAGCAAGGGCGGCAGATGTCTCGTGACAACTATGCAAGATCGGACGCACGGCATCGAGTAACGGGTTAACTCGAAAGACTTGAGATGCCATTGACAGAACAGGCATGGAATGGACTGACTCGACTTGGATGGAGTAGAATGGATTTTATCGAGAATCCCAGCCATATCGCGGGCCTTCTTGTCCAGGTCCGCCACTTGCTCTCTGATTTTCTGGCCGACGAGAACTCCAGTTTAGCTGAATCTCTAATCGAAGGATGTCTCACCTCCCTGAGCTCGCCATCTTGCTCGAGGAGACTGTTCACGTAGTCCCAGTGGGAGTCCATGAATACCCCAGCTCGGCAGCGAGTCAGTCAGGGTCTATTTATGTCAGCATTTGCACTACGGCCACACCTTTCCTTTCATCCTTACACTTGTTTTTTTACCGTCTCTTCACGTTCCATAGACCTGTTACATTCGACTGTGAACTTACTACCGTCTCTAGACGCATTCTTTCATGACTTCTGGAGGCGATGTCGACCAAGTTAAAGGCATACTCGCGAGCGTCCGCGACACCCCTCTCAGCACTTCGACGGCAACCGACGAAGTGCTAGCACCAGTCTACACGTATTTAATGACAGTCCCATCCAACAGCTCTGATAAATGTTATCACTGGTTCTGCAACCGTGCAGACCCCCTTACTGTGGATGCTTCCACGTTTTTGCTGAGATTGTTTGCTTATAACAGCCCTCAAGTGGAAAAGTGGAAAGCTCGGCTAAGGACCTGTTTGGCAGGATGTTGCGAGTGTGTCAAGTCCCTTGCAGAAGTCAAAGTTAGCTCGCGGTCAACGTGAGTAAGGACGTCTTTCTGTGCTTCGTGTGGGCAGTCAATCGTAATTGTCTTGCACGCAGGCGTCTTGGTGGTCTTTTTGTGTCTGTATCGCTGATGGCTTATTAATAGATATTTCGGTGCCTTCTCTGATCAGGTAGTGAAGGGATTCTACAGCAACTTTGACGAATGGGAACTAAGTCTCGTCAAAGACGCGCTGACCAAAGCTGGTATCAATAGTGCTCCCGCTGGCGCTGATGCCTTGCGAAAGTTGCCACCTGCTGTTCTGTACCACATGGTCTCGAATCTGCGTATTCTACGCGATCCGACGGTTATGAACGTAATACGTTGTCGACCTTCCACCTCATCGTGGCCAAAGGATGTTCCTCCTCCCGGGTTTCTTATCCTTCTCTTTGACGAATCTAAGGAGCTGCGACAATGGGCGAGGTCGTTCATCTCATCCTGTACCGAGGTCCCAATGCCAGAAGCACGCTTCGTCACTGGTCATGAAATAGCTTTACATGCTATTTTCAACCTCTTGACAAGAGCAAGAGGAGAGGCTTCCAGCTCTCATTCTACTGCATTGATTGTACCTACAGTGGAGAGTGTGCCGGAAGTTCTTCGTTCTGTTATGGTCACCTCAGATCTCCGCGAGCTTTGGATTGGATACTCTCAGGTCCTTCGGTTGCTTCCGAACGAAGTTCTACTCAAGACTTACAATGGCGTTGACTGTCGGCGTATGGTGATCGGACACCTACACGACATAGGCCCTCGTAAGTATCTGATTTTGTCAACATCTTCAAGCAGTGTAATGTATCCAATCAGAATTCATGGATGTATTGCGGTGCCTTCTCTTTCTACTGAAACGTCTCGGCTCTCAATTATGGAAAAGGGAAGGTCCTGAGTACCCCCAAGTCGTGTTCGACGCGATCAAAGATAATCCATCTTTTACAAAGCTTGTGGAGGGCATAAAGCCATCTGAAGAGAGACCGTGGTTCCTCACGTGGTTCGGGGAGTATCTCACGTCACTCAAAGACACCCCTGTCTTTGGTGACGTACTTGCCAAGGTCACCGATTTACTCTGCGAAGAATTGCAGCACGAAAGGTTCAGAGAGGGGCGATCGACAGTAATGTTCATGACCGCGCGGGTGAGCTTACGCATTTCACACTTTGACTCGGAAGCTTATCTTTCCCCAGTTACTCGCAAGCCTCCTACGTAAGGCACAAACAGACGAGTGGTCTTGTCATCGTGCTGCGATATCCGGCGTTTTGGACATCCACTCCGACACGTTCGTAGCTGTTGCGTTTGGTCGTCAGTATGCGGACGAAAAGTGGACGTCTGCCCGAAGTGTCGCCCGTGAACTTGTGGTTGCGAGCCTTAAAGAAGACATACGAGAGATAATTGGAGTGGTCTTACGATCGTGCAAATTTCTTGCAGGCGTAGCAGATGAGTTCCCGGTGTGCACAATTCGGGAACAGCTGTGGCGAAGGACATACGAATCATTACAGACCAACGATTCTGACGGTGCCGCCGCGATCCTAGGGGTAGTCGCCCAGTTATCACATCTGGACGTCTTGAACAAGCTGGCGTATAAGCTGGTATTATCTAAACCAGATGCCCGACTGGCATTCGACACCATCAACCGGTCATTAGCTGCTACCCGAGAGGGTTTCGTTGATGCCATTTCAAAGTTCGCCAACTACAATCAACAGAAGTTTATCTGTGACTTCTTTCAGCAGCAGGGGGTGGCGAAGGATGTTATGACATTGATGTTCTCTCCGATCGATGGTCTCCAGACAGCTGCAAAGGCTTTGGTCGGGCAGGCTTTCGACGCGGACGCTCGTCTCGACTGCTTTCGTGCTCTTCTATCCAATCTCCCGGATCCATCGTTTGCCGGTATTCTAGGTTTCTTGGAGGAGTTTATCCGTTATGCACCCCTCGTCACGGAAGCTTGCAGCTTGTCCAAGTCTCTTGTCCAATGTCTCACTGATGTGATCGAGGTTCTTTGCTCTGGATTGGATGGCCTGCTACTATTCAACAAGTATTTACGTTCCGAGGATCCGCAGGGTCCGGCAGCTCAGCTCCCACGACTATGGACGCTCATGACACAATCCATTACCATCATCTTCAAACGGACACCATTGTGGGCGGAATACTTTGAGATACCCGACATGACCGTCTGGATGCGGGATGCACTGATCTTTGGCCGGGATATGCTGGCTCAGTGGCGCGTTATAGAGAGAGCAAGTGTATTGGCTTCTGGGGAAGAGCCGCCTTTGTGTGCCGGAAAATCTCAAAGACTTTCAAGGGTCGGGAAGCGAATGATGACCGACTTACAGCCTTTTCTGCCGGAGCTCGCCCGTTGGCTACGGCTGTCTGACGAGGAACTTCTTCACCAATCCTTCGCACTCGTACAAACGCTATTGGATTGTTTCCGAACGACTGGGGTGCCCCCGTCAGAGGCAGGGCTTGCAAAACTGAACAAGCACGTCGAAGATGGAAGGAAGCAGACTGACGGAGCACCTAAGACTAGGTTGGATGCAGGTCGAATATCCAAGCTGGAAGCTGCTCTCGCATCCTTCGGGGAGGACAATGAAGATGACGTGGTGTTCGTCTCAATGACAACAACTAATAGCCGGGCCTCAGCAACAAGGTCTACAGAGTCCAAACCCGTAAAACAGGAGACATCTACAGCCCCGGTGATTCGTAGACCCCAAGTTTCTGAGAAACAAGCACGAGTCGATCGGAAGGATGCGAAATCGGAAGTGCCGGTACTTCCCACTTTCCGGAGAGCAGAACCCACGGTCGTATCAGGCCCGAGTCGCAAGCCTTCCGCCCCTCAAGTTGGACCTGAAATCCTTCCGCCCGTGTCGTCCTCCAGTGATTCTGACTCTGATGCTGGAGGGCCGGTGCGTGGGTTGGCTGCACTTGGGAAATTCCAGAAGTCTCCCAAGATCCAGAAGCCTGCTAAGCGCCGTCAGGTAAAAATGATGGATGTCACAAATCAAGCCAAGAGCGCTACCATGGAACGACTCAGTCGGCGAGACGACGCCCGTCGTCGAGCTTTGAGGTTAAAACCTGACATTTCTGGTCTTCATCGTGCACTTCTGTCTTGGGACTACGATCATACTGGACAAGAACCCCCGAGCCGAGGAGAAGAACCACGGCTACTCCATGTTCCTGACAAGTTCGTTGATCACCGTCACTACTTGAACGTCTTCGAACCGCTGCTACTTTTGGAATGCTGGGCTCAAATCGTGAATTCAAAGGAGGAAGTTACCCCAACCCTCCAATGCAAGATTGGATCCAAGCAGTTTACCGATGACTTCATCGACCTTGAAGCCAGCATTTCAGAAGCAGTTCAGAAAGACTGGCGCTTAAGTGAGACAGACGTGGTTTTGCTTCGGCAACCCGATGGGAAGAGATCGTACCTTGCCAAAACCCAGTCCTACAGGCAAACTGTGGCGGGTATTCAAGTGACGCTTCGCTGCTTCGTGCCGGTGAATGCAGGCGATCAAGGACCACAGATCAACACCACTTGGAATCTTAAGAAGGTCCTCAGGTGAAGTATTTCGCGTCATGACATTCTTCACGGGCTGACTTTTACCTAGCTTGAGTACTCTCCATCGCGAGTACGCTGCTTTGATGGGTCTGCCATATTATGACTCGTTTTCTACGGTTATGCAACCTCGCTTATCTGCACATCCCCATTTGGACCATCTCGAGGTGCAGCAAACTATGTCCAACTACCGTGTCAACGAACCGCAAGCACGAGCTATTCTAAGTTCACTGCGGACAGAGGGCTTTGCGTTGATTCAAGGGTAAGTAGCTTAGATCAAGTGAATAACGGAATCTGTTGCTTACATCGAATAAGTCCTCCTGGGACTGGTAAAACCTCCACCATTTGTGGACTAGTGGAAGCCTTCTTGCTGAAACGGCGCTCACCTTCCACCTCAATCCACGTTGGTCGGAGTTCTACCCAAGCGGACAAGGGACCTGTGCAAAAAGTCCTCCTATGTGCACCCAGTAATGCAGCTATCGACGAGGTCGCTAGTCGCCTGAAGGAGGGATATCGAGGAACACACAAGCGTGGTGTACCTATCAAGGTTGTTCGTATTGGCCACGACAGGTCTCTCGACGTCAGCGTGATGGACATATCCCTGGATTACCTTGTCGAGCAGAAGATCAACAGTGACAGCGTGAAGGATTCGTCCAAAAGTACGGGAAACGACATAGCAACCCTTCGTCAGGAGATTGATGCAGTAAAGCGTGCAAAACAAGAGAAGGTGGAGGAATTAGTTACCATTCAAAATAATACGTCACGAACAGCGGCACTCGAAGAAGAGATCAAGAAGCTTAACTCTCGCCGAATGGTTCTAACTCAACAATTTGATAGATTGAAGGATAAGCAAAAATCTGACAATCGGACCCTCGACGCCTTACGAAGGCGGTATCGTATGGAGATTTTGCAAGAAGCGGACGTCATATGCGCTACGCTTGCAGGTTCAGGGCACGATTCTATTGAACAGTTAGAGTTTGAAATGATCATCATAGATGAAGCTGCACAGGCAATAGAGCTCAGTTCTTTGATACCCTTAAAGTTCCGTTCGTCCAGATGTATCATGGTTGGAGGTGAGTACATCTGGTGGTCATGCATTGCCGGGGTCTAACACAACCAATAGACCCACAACAACTTCCTCCTACTGTCCTTTCACAAGAGGTGAGGGCGAACTATTGGCTGATACGTGAATCCTGACCCCAACCCTTTGAAGGCCTGTAAATTCCAGTACAATCAGTCTCTCTTTGTTCGATTACAAAAACATAGGCCGGACGCTGTTCATTTATTGAGGTCGGCTCTAAATTCACTTTACTGCTTCTCTGTGCTGAATCTTTTCTAGCATTCAGTATCGTATGCATCCAGAGATCAGTCAACTCCCGAGTCACTTGTTCTATCAAAAACGCTTACTTGACGGTCCTGACATGGCACGCAAGACAGCGAAAGCATGGCATTCCCACCCTAAATTCGGACCATACCGATTCTTCAACGTCAACCGCAGTCAGGAACAGGAGACACCTGGACACTCACTGAAAAATCCTACTGAAGCACAATTTGCTGTGGCCCTGTACGCGAGGCTACGCAAAGATTATGGAGCGACGGACCTCGACTTCCGTGTTGGAGTCGTCTCGATGTATCGAGGCCAAGTCAACGAACTACAGAGAACGTTTGAGAGGAGATTTGGCGACGATATTCATGGCAAAATTCACTTTAACACTGTTGATGGCTTCCAGGGTCAGGAGAAAGACATTATCATCCTTTCTTGTGTTAGGGCTGGACCAGGACTACAGACAGTGGGGTTCTTGGCAGGTACAATGATCCGAGCCTTACATGGGTTCTCTGATCTGATTGAGTGGTGTAGACGTCCGAAGAATGAACGTAGCACTGACCCGTGCAAAATCGTCTTTGTTCATCTTGGGAAACGCTCCGACACTTGAAAGAAGTAACCAGGACTGGAGAGAAATTGTTCGCAATGCCCGATCTCGGGGAGTTCTGACTGATGTACGTTGGCCGTTTACCGATCGGTTTTCCTCACTAAGACATGAGTAGGTCGACCTGTCATACTTCACGGAGTCGAGTGTCGTGCCTCCAACCCATGTGAAAGCGCAACCGCACGCCACTAAACCCTTCAAACCACCCAGCGGTCCTGCACGAGATACCCTTGTCACTCCACAGAGCTTGGCGGAGTCCGTTCGTGCCAAGCCTCCAAGTATCCGTCGACTCTCTGGGCCGGACGGACGAAAAGATGCTCCAGTGCCAAAGGCAGGACAGAAACGACCAATCGCGCCTGAAGATCGTTCATCTGGTGCCCCCAGTACTGGCAAACCAAACCTCCCGCCGCTGAAGCGACCAAGGAAGGAGAAAGCTAGTATCTTCATTCCAAAGAAGAACAGATCATAAGGTTACTATGTCTTTACACCATCGTGCCTATGCCTCATCTGTTATACATCAACACATTAGCCCGTCACATACTGCACACATTATTGTACGTATCATTATTACTACTACTGGGATACTTTTATCGGCGGAAGCTCCCACTGGTCTGGACCAAATTTGGGTATCGTCATAAGTTCACCTTTACTATTCTTCACTGGTTTTGTAAAAGTACAGAGTGTCGGTTTTCCGAGGCTCGACAGCCAGGCCGGGTTGATCAGTGTCAGGCCTAGAGAAGTGTCAGTCTGCGCAGACGACGATTGGTGAACAACTCACCTTTTAGCCAAGGCTTTGTGGTCCGTACGACCTCGGTAAAGATCAGGTAATCTGGAGGTGACTTCTGCGACAGGACAGATGACGGATGTATAAATACATCTTCGGATACTCCCAGTGCTCGATACGCCACTCCTTTTGCATTTGAGTACTGGATACCAGTTGCAGACTTCTTTTCCACGAGGTCTTTCCGAACAGCGACCTGATCAACAAAGGCTGCAGCAAGCAATTGTCGAAGCACTTTCAACTATAAATGGGTTAGCGTTGTACCAACTTGTGAAATTGAGGGTCAACAAACCTGTTTTTCATTTGGGGGTTGCAAGTATCTCTGGTGACCAGTATCGACTCCGGGAAACGTGGTGCTAACAATGCTACTAATCTGTGCCCGGAGCTTATGTATTTCCTCCATGGCCTTCAACGGACCAGTGTCAGTGGATACAGTTATGGATCGCATCTCGCTCACCTTCGGTCTAACAAAATGCTCGCTACAAAACTGGAGTCCGCCCCCTGCATACTCGTATGCACCTACAACCGAAAGCATTTTCAGAATGTCACTGGTCGACTTGCCTAAAGCGGCATGCAACTGCATAAATGTGAGGTATGAACAAGCCCAATAAATGAAACATACCTGCTGCTTCTCAAAGAAGGCTCGACGACGAGTACTCTGAACCTCCTTTAATTTAGCATGACCACGCTGGTCACAGTTCAATTTCTCTTCGTCGGAACCGCCTGCCTCGGCCAAGACTTCCTCTCGCAAGAATGGGTCTCCAACGGATAGAATAGACACGACTGTAATTACATGCGGCAGACAGCCATGCTGCCGGCCAACGACCAACATACGGGCATGCCGCGGGGCAAGCGGGAACAAACTCATTGACCGTCCAAGGGGCGTAATCTTGCCACCAATGGTTGACATCGATACAGCTGCTTGTGCACCACCCGACACTACTGCCGGTGAGCTGCTGAGTGCGCCTAGGTGAGTCAGCGTCGTTTCAGCCTTCTTGAGTGCATGCGTGTCCGGGGGCGTCGGGAAGGGGAAGTTGACGACCGCATCGATGTTCATGCCCTTCATCTGCAAAATAATGCCTTCGATGGGTGTGCGAAGAATTTCTGGATCAGAAAAGGGTGAAAAATAGTGTTCATAGAGCGCAGAAGAGTACAGGCGGTAGCAGTGGCCTGGACCTGTACGTCCTGCCCTTCCGGTACGCTGCGCCGCCGAAGCCTTGGATATCCAGTTAACCTGGAAGGTTTGGATACCACTCGTAGAATCATATTTACGCTATATCAAGGTCAATAAATATAAGGAAAGCCGAGCTTGAAGGGAAAAAAGGTACCTCTTTGGCTCTACCGCAATCCACAACATACCGTATACCAGGTATTGTTAATGAGGTTTCTGCCACATTCGTCGATACAACTACCAGACGACAACCGGGTGGAGGCGGCGCAAACACCCGCATTTGCTTGTCGCTGGGTAACAACGAATATAGCGGGACAACGTGCATCGGTGCTGAAAGCCATCAGACGTATATCAGTGGCGGAGGGAGAAGCGTAAACTCACAATCACTTTCTTCGGTATCAACAGTCATTCCGTCTTCACCGTCGCTATCCAAAGCCTCCAGGTCTTCGTGGACGTCACCAGTATCAACGTCCAATGCCAAGTCTTGGTCACCTGACCCCAATTCAACGTCCTCCGCTTCCAGAGCGACTAGGTCAACGGTGAGAACTTTCAGGATAACAGGCAAATCAAGATGCATACCCTCCGCTGCAGCCACGGTATTGACAGGAACCTCCGACTCATCCACAAAGAACGACGAAGCATCAACAACCTGCCGTCTCCGCTTCTTCGCTTCGATAACTTTCCGACCAAACCGTGCCTCTAATTTCCGGCACACACCTGTAATCTCATTCTGACCAGTCAAGAATATTAGTATTCCGCCAGGAGGCAACCGGGCGTGAATCTTGGCCGTCTTCTTGATCGCCTCATTGACAAAATCCGAAGGTGTCCGGCGATTGAAATGAATCGTCACGGGGTGCTGGCGGGCATCCACGTTTATTACAGGCGGAGGCGTAGCAAAGAGTGTTCGGTTCTCCGCAAAGTCGCCGACACGGAGGATGGCAGACATGATGATCAGACGGAGAGGCCTGATACCTTCTTTGCCTTCTTTCCACATTTGTTCACGCAGTTTGAGTACGCGGCTCAGCACACCGATGAGGATATCTGTGTTCATGCTCCGTTCGTGTGCTTCGTCGATGATAATAACCGAGTATTTGGAAAGTAGGAAATCAGTTGCAAGTTCACGAAGAAGCACACCGTCCGTCATGAATTTGATTATTGTCGAAGGTGAAACCGTAGCATCGTAGCGGATTTGATAAGAGACTCGTGAAGATGTCAGAGAGAGTTCATGTGCTACTCGTGCAGCCATTGACATTGCCGCCACCCGCCGTGGCTGAGTTACGCCGATCATACCCGGGTTCTCTGCGGCACAACCTCAGGACATATATATTAGAAAATGGCACATGGAAGTCCTACCTCCGTTAGGATCACCAAAGCCAGCCTCATAGAGGAATTGTGGCACCTGTGTTGTCTTACCGCTTCCAGTCTCGCCACATATAATGACAACAGGATTAAGAAGAATGGCCTCCATGATGGGTTGCTCCTCCGCCACAATCGGCAACAGCAGCCGGGCTTCTTCAACATCAGGGGGACGTGTCACCGACACGGCTTTGGTTCGCTTTGGTGGGTTAGTATCTGATGGGCCCGAGGTCTGTTTAGACAAATGTTCCGCGAGCGCAGTCTCGGGTAGTTTGATTTCTTCGCCCAAAGGGCCACAGACTAAGCCATCAGGAGGTGGGTGAGACATCTTGCGCTTCTTGGCTGGGGGCTGTCTAGTGATCTCCGGCTCTAGTTGTAAGACCGACAATTCCTCATCAGCAGGCGCCACATAACCCTTGACAACACTAAGTTGTTTCATTGCCCATGTTTTGAAATTCGGACGTGGTTTTTTCGTTTCTTCCCCAACGGAACTTGACTTCTTTGCGCTTGATTCGCTTCGTGACGGTGACTCACCGCTGGAGTGCGATTCGCTCTCTTCCTCGTCAGTTCTCTCGACTTTGTTCTCACCTTTGTCGGTGTCATACGCAGAGTCCGAGCTGTCGAAAGACGTGTCGGACTCAACTTTTTGAGAGACAAGTTGCGGTTCTTTCAACTTCCAGCTGCGGAACGCTGTCTGAAAAGCCATCACAAGTGCTCATGAGCACGAAATCAAAGATTTCCCAGTAAAAAGCGACCTTTTTGCCCTTTTCCTTCCTAACGACGCGTGGCTTGACGACGGTGCCGTCCGCATTTCGCTTTAGTGCTCCTCCAACGACGGATGGAGGCTGCTGCACATCCTTTTTCGGAGCCGTTATCGAAGAGGAGTAGTCGACGACTGAAACCAAGGTTGTTGGAGTAGTTTCCGGCGAAGGCGCATCGATCCCGCAGCCAAGACGATTATCCAGTTCAGAGTCTCCACTCTCGGAATCTGCGCCGGAATAGTCCATAATCCGTCGCCTACGTTTGCCTGCCCGACCGTTCATTACACGTCGAACTTGAAGATCTTCCGCTCTGTCGAGTTGTTGTCGATTTGATGTTACTTTGCCAGTTCCGAGCATAGAGGAAGAATGCAACTCCAAGGTCGGCATCGTCGCTTGGGTTTGGCTGCGAGGGGAGTGTGAATACTGTGCTACATGCTTCGGAAGCCGTAGAGAAAACGCACGCCAGTTTCTCGAACAGCTGCAATCTCTCTTCCTGTCTGAGTTTTTTGTCCTTGAGGGCATGAGATCATGGGACTGTCCGTTAAGTGACCGATGGACTCACGATGTACTTCTCCAATCTTTTTTTCTTCTTACTGGACACCTTGGACTCGGATTGCGCGACAAGCTATATCCACGTAACGCGCCAAGGCATTTTTCAGTCCAGACGCTGGACAGACTAGTCTGAACTGTCCACCCACTTCTTTTAAGAGCCTTTCCTTCCTCTCATTGTCCTTCTGTTCCTTGGATTTGGGCACGATGATGTCTGCATTCGGGTCTAGCGAGTCCGCATTTACGGAGGTATCTGATGGCTCATTGCGTTTCTTTTTCCCCTTCTTTCGAGAGCCTGCTGTGGATTGACGGGCCTTGGCGTTGCGTCTGTGAACTTGGCTCATTTACGAAGCGTGCCAACTTTTCAATGGCCTACCTACATACACAAATAAATCTTGTGAATCTAATATGTATTTATGTAACAAATATTCCACGTCTTTCAAGCAGGGGGTACCTTTTTGACCTATCGCCAGTATCTCGTGTCTGAACTCAAGTGCTAGTGATATCGGAAGAGCTATGTAAAAATGATCATAAAATAGAGTATTTCCCCCATAACTAGAGGCAGGATACACATAACACTGGTGTTTAGGCCTGTACAGCTTTAAAGATGCGTTCGCGACTAGTCGCACAATCTCACATTGCAAATAATGCACTCGTCGAAATGTTAGAAAGAGATGATACTGACTACACATAGATGTTCTGAGCCAGGATCGCGAACATCTGCTGCGCCCTCCATCTAAGGTCTATTGGAGGTATACAATACGTTAGTACATCCAACCATCCGAGAGTTCCTTCCACCGAATCTTCCAATCTAGAAAAACAACACGAGACACAGAAAGACGAATGCCTAAAAGTACAGGGGTATGAAAGCAGCAGAGGGGGCCGTTAGGCCAACCTGTCCTTAACCCCCCCCCCCCAGAGAAAACAGAACAGAACAAATCACAACGCGATACATAACCAGTATTTCTTCCCACTTAAATCTTACATTAGACAGCTCGGTCGCGTCAACACGATGCGCACGCGCACGGTTACCGGAACCGTTGTTCACTCCGAAGAGATGACGAGTGCATTGAAGTTGTACGAAGGTGGATTGGCATTGAAAGTAAAGTTGGTCGACTTCAAGTTGATCACGGTTTGACCGTTGCGCGACAACGTTGCGGCCATGTATCCTCCAGGTCTGATTGGGATGGACAACTTTGAAACACCAGCTGACACGGAAAACGTTTGGGACTGAGAGGAGGACGTCGAAAGTGTGACTGTGCCAGGCGAAGTGGCGAGAACAACTGCCCAAACTTGATCCGCAGTCTGTCATTGATTAGCATCAGCCAGTAAATTGTGGACAGGTAATAGATAAAACGCACAATCTGGAAGTTCTGGGGTTGCCCAACCGGATCAGGTGCAGTAGCAAGTGCTGGGTGAGGGCGGGACCACATGATAACCTGGTCCTTGGTCACCGAAGGGTATGACCCGGTCTTGAACGCAGTGGCATAGTACAAGGTCAAATTAAGCCAGCCTGAGAACATGTCAGGGAAAAAATCGGAAGAAATATACGATGGTCGACAGACCTGTGTGATCGAAGCCGTCTACCCAAGCTTGGCTGTTGGGCTGATCGCCTTCGATAGGTCCCAAATAGTGCGATTCGCCATAATCATTCCATGTCAGGCACTCGACGATGTCAACCTGGTCGCGGATCTGAACCAAACTTTCCCAGCGCTTGGCATAGAGGTGATCATCACTCAGGTAGATCCACTGAAAATTCCATGTTACAGATGCTTCGTCAGAAGAATGGAAATACGTACATTCTTATTATAGGTTTGAGGGCTATAATGGGTGAAAAACCAAGGGGACACAGCGGCCATGTAGGTCTTCGAACCCCCCATTGCGTTCAACGCATTGATATATTGTTGGTCAGGAGTTGTTGAGCCCACCAGGGACGATAACGAATTCAGAGCAGATGAAGGGTTTTGCAATATACCCCCGATCGCGCCCAAGACTGAGCTAGCAAAAGAAGATGTCACTTGGACAGGCCAAGCAGAGTTCCACTAATCATTGGGTTATTCGATCAGCTCGATAAAAAAGGTGAAACAGATTCTTACGTTGAACATGCCGTCGATTACACCATTGTAGGAATTGAAAGTGGACGGATCGACGAAAAACGAGGGCACAAAGTAAACGGCATTTGTTCCAGACAATTGCTGAATAAATTGGGATGACCATCCAGATACGACAGACCCTTGACCAAAGGTACAGGATTCGCCAGAAAAGGTCGAAGCAAACACGCGACCATTATACAAGAACTGGTTAGGATGTGTCGCGTAGGTGGTAATATAATTGCGAAGCGCGGTAGCATCTGCAGCGGTAGAACAGGGGAGGGCACTATCCATCGCAAATCAATGGCTGAAAATAGAGCAAGGACAGTGGTGCTCACCTCATGTCGAACGACATGAACAACTTGAAGCCCGTGGCGGACTGTTTGGCAGCCTCGTATCTAGCAAGGTCGGTGTCTGATATTTAAAATAAGAAGCCAAAAGTACTTACGCATTGGCGACTTGCTGGGGCTGCCAAGAATCACTTCCGACGTTGAGGGCAAATCCGTCGATGCCGCTCTGGTGGGCCAGTTGGATGTCGGATAACCAGTTGTCGACGGTATAAGGGTAGGAGTTTCCAACCATGAAGTGAGCTACCACGAATTTCGTGGAGTTGCTTCTCTTGGATAAACTATGAGCAGGCATGATGTCGTCGATCGCACGAGGAAGACCGATGGGGACTGCACAAGCGAGGCCAATTAAGGTAAACACGACAAGGAGGATGTTGAACATCATTTCTAACGAATGTCAGACAGTAAAGAATGACTGTCCAGGGCACGGCCGCTGGCGTATGGCTTGGTGTTGTCGAGAACGGACGGTTCGGGGCACGAAACAACTGTCCACCACGGCCACCTAAGGGCCTTTTATGACGGGAAGCTATTGTTTGCATGATAGCTTACCTTCCTATTTTGGATACAATGTCCCTGAGGTATCTAAGATACTGATCTGACATATTTTATTTTTAATTGTTTGTATCAGACAACCAAATACAGCTCACTACCCACGCGGTCAGCCAGATGCCCTCAGAACTTGCATTCGTCTTGACCATAGGGTTGACGGAGGTTTTCCAATTTCGAAGTGAACCAACAAGGCTTTGGTGCGTTCAAGCCGATCCAGGAAAATTATTACGAAGCCTAAAAACATTTTTTGCAAATGCTGCGCCCTCATCATATCCGTGACATGTTTGAGAATCTCATATCTTCTTTCAAGGCACTTGACCTTTTCTTCAGCGCCCTTTCCCTGGTGTTTTTAACGACCCAGTTGGCGCTGAGTTTGAAGACGCTATCTGGATCATGTCACTCCGTGTAGTCATCTATTCAAAGTAAAGACCTTACCTCCAAACCGCAACAAAATTATCGACAAGAGTTGGCACGGAACTAGCTAGCAGAGGACAAGGTGACGGGTCGATTTGCTTAGGTGCCGTACATTGGCAACGCAATCATTTCTGAACTTCAAATCGACGGTAATTATATCATGGAGTTTAGGTGTCTTTCTTCGGGCTTGAAGTGTTGTGATGGCGATGCCCATATGCACATGGGTCATTTCTGTTGCATAAGAATGGTAACCAATGAAGACAGTCCAGATAACTACGTGACCGCTGAACGTAGAACACTCGCCCAACACATGAAGGGGCGAGGTTATGTATTCATTAGGCTTCGAACTTATCAACTAGGTCCGTCTTACGATCAGTTAGCGACCCTAAAGCAGAATCAGTATGTACATGTACATATAATCGAACTTCTGTATTGTTTTGTCCCTCTTCCTGGGCCCGAACCGTGCATTACGTTGGGGCAGGCCATCCACATTGCCATAGGATAATTGCTGTAACGGACACTTCGCTCATTACCAGGAACTCGAGATGTCATATATTCATGTCCCAAAGCCAACGGAAGCAAACTCTGCACTACTTTCAGGCACAGGTTTCTAAACTGCAAAGTAGACAGGAGCTCGAAATCCACGATTTTGAATAAACAATCGAGGTCGTCCTCACTACACAAGTTGGGAAAATTTCAGAAATGAAGACTTCACACCTGCACTCTGGGATGGGGGCCTTCTCTGACTCGGCGAGGGGCATTTCGATCAGTTTGTGGAGCTGTTCAATGGAAGGAACAATGCTCCTATCTTGCTTGGTCCACCACATGGCAAGAAGATTGACACTGGAGGCATTATCTAATCTTTGAGCCACAAACAGTAAAAGAACATGAAAGAAAGACATACTATGTTTAAGAAGATTAAATAGTTCTCTTTGTATTTTGAAACATAGTATCTGCTTTTTCAATGTTTTATTTACTAAACATTGGTTTTTGTTCCCAGTATTGACATCCTCAGCTACATAAACACACTGAAATTCATGGTATGTGGAGCATTTGGCTTACCTCAGGGTTGCTCCCTAACACAATGAATAAGATATGAACTTGCACCTAGGCCTCGAGGAAAGATAATGAAGACTGGCAGGTAAGACAGCGACCCTGCTTCAAAAACTCCTGGTCTGTTATCCCATCCCGAAGCGACCAGAGCCACTGAATAAAGGTAAGCAGTGGAAAGTATTGGTGATGTGAATTTACATGTCCTGTAGGCCAGGACTGTGCAGGGTGATGGAAGATACTGCGGATGCCGTCGGTGGCTTCAAGGCACCCGATCTCATCCGCGTTGGATGTTCTTTGGTGAACTAATAGATAGCTGATAAGCACGGCGTTCCGGTGGCGATAGATGACAGGTTGTACGGAGAATGGAGGTCCCCAGTTCCCACCACGACAAAGGCCCTTAAAGTCAACATGAGCGCTTACAAACGGCTTAGGGAAAACTCGGTTCCGATGTCCCAACAAAGCCCAGCTCTTCTCGTGTCGGTCGTATCATACCTTCCCTACCATATTTTCTCACGGCCTGTAACATTCAAGTAAATTTTCTGTTGTCGCCTTGGACCTTTGAGTACCTCGAAATGAGCCAAAACACATCGCTCATGACTCAAACTAGCGTAGTCGGTCGCTCTAATATGCTACATTGACATCTGTCTATCAGAACTCCGTAACGCGCTGGGCCATATCTGTGCCTTAAGATTCAGCTGAGAGTTCCTGTCGCAACGGACATGTCACTGCCATTCCCTTAAAGCGAACTACGAATAAAACAACCCACATTAGGCTTTTCTGTCTCGTTCTCTGCAACCTCTGGCGCCTCTTTTCGCGAATCTTCAGCCCCAGCGGTAAAAACAGTCTCTGTCTCAGTTGGGCCGGGATTGAATTCCTGTGATTTATCGCTGTCGTGTTCAGAGTCGATGTCTTCGTCACCTTCCGAATTGGACTTGGACTGGCTTGATGATCCAGATGGCGTCAAGGTCACCTCTTCGCGTGCTTGAGTATGCGTGGGAGAATCTTCAGCCTGACCACAGTCAACGAACGACTCGGGATTAGATCAGATGTTTCCACGTACGATTGCGCGTTCGATGGACTCCTTGATCTCCTCCCCGGATACCACTGCACCCTCGTCGTCTGTCATCGGAGGTTCATCTGTGTGTGTTGCTTTCGCTGACACCGGCTCCACCTATATACGTCCCGTCACTGCGACATCTTTTGTGGACATGAGGCAACGTACTTCATGCTGGCAAGGACGAGGTGAGATACATGGACAAGTTTCAAAGTTTAATACTTATACCTCGTGGATGTGTTCGACGGTATGTTTGTGTGCAGTCTTACGCGCTGCGGGTGAGAGGAGATATAGAAGCTGGCCGGAAATGTCCGTAAAGATGAACACGGTTGATTTCTATATGTATTTCTTACTGCGGGCCCAAATACCAAGGCAGCGCCGATCTAGAGACCTTTGTGAGTGACTTGCGGGGAACGGCAGCAGTCTCGAAAGGCATTACGCACTCTCCAATATGTTTCATCGCCACCGTCACTGTGGCTAGCATGTGAACTCGCCGTCCGTCTGCCGACAGGTGAGCGTGGAACCGGACGGACGACGAGGTTGGCCCGCAGACCGGAGCGCAAGACGGGGAAGAGACGTTGTGAGGGTCTCACCATTCCGCAACACAACTTAAATAGAGGAAAGGATACGACTCTAAGTTAGAAACTGGACACGACAGCTTGGGTGTCGGCTTTAATTTTTGGGAAGAACTTCGGGGCTGGTTATGACGTTGCCCCCCCGGTTGTGTGAACTTTTTGCGGAGAAGACCGGGCAGCCAGCAACTTGGCCCATGACGACATCATGGTCAAGTCGAATAACTTATGCAGGCAGACTTTCACGGTGGGATTTCGTGATTCTTAGAGACATCGACGGTGAGTCCCTACGACTGTAATATGCCCCATCTCGTTTCCTTCCTCTCGCTCGACGTCACTGCTCGATGGGGAACAAAAAGGAGCCAGTGTCAACAGCAGGATAGCAGAGGCCCGCACAACTGTGAACGGACGGCAGATGTACTGACATGGTCATTATTGTTTTGACCCTCCCTCCGTTTTGGTGTAGTGTCCGTTTCGCTGTCGCTCTCGATGGGATCTGGGTTGCTTATGACCATGATTCGTCTCCGGATGATGCGTTGTTGCTGCTGAACCTCCTCTCCGGGATACTATTTCAAAACATCAGTAAAAGGCCACAGCTAGACGTGGATGGATGGTCACCTTGGGTGGGTCCGTGCACTGTGGCCGAACAACCATTCGTTTTGCCTGTGGTGCATTCAGCACTTGGTTCACAGGGGTTGCGAATTCTCTCATCCTCATCCTTCTTTCCACGACCACCACCGTGTTTGGCTTTGGGTACTCTGTCTCGTGGCCTTCGTCTTCCTTCGTCTTTTTCACCGATCGTCTTCTCCATCGACTTGGGTCCTTCAGTAGCTCTACTGCGCGGGTGATGAATTCGCGAATGATCTCCTAGAAATGACAACGTCAGCTTCTAGGCCACCATATGTCGCAGCAAACACCACGTCCTCACCAGAATCGACATCGTCACTTCGCAAGTGGTGTGTAGGCCACGAGGGTGCGCAGGGCTGTACATGCAGGAAGGTAATTAAAAGTGTGGGTAAGCAAAGCAGGGGCTCCTCTCTGAGGATGCACACGACCACAGCAAGGTAGCAGAATTGCGAGGGATTGATCCTATACGCTCCTTGGTAGCTAGGGGGACGGCACGGAAGAGGTTTAAGTATGACAGCTGCCTGTGCCCCCACACCTCCAACCTATCCCTGGTCTTGTGGCTTAATCTCCATGAACCACCTTGAGCCTGTTTGGAGCTCCGTTGGATCCGACCTGCAAGGGAATGGCCAGGCGACAGTCTTATGTACTTCACACGCTTTGCGGTCTGCAGACAACACCCTGTATCCGCCCACGGCTCTGGAACGTGGGTTCATAAATGACGATGGGGCTAGGGGCTAGTGTCCCTGTCTAGCGCTGATGAACCCTGGTTCGGGAGGCACCAAATCAACAATCCTCGATTCCATCTCTCGTAAGTTTAACCGCCCATATTCCGGCTTTCAACTGTTCCCTGCGCCATCCTGTATATTTGCGGGGGTTGAATTTTTATGCAGGCATGCCTCGTGTTTCAAGATCGCCGTGGGTGTAGTGGCACTGATAGGCCAGCATGTGGACAGGTTGTTTCACCCGCGCCTCGCTGACGTATAGCAAGTGTGCGCCTCACAGCGTCCTCGACTGCGATGAGTTCATGCATGTCTGCCTCGCGAGCCCAACACTTTCAAAGTTTGATGGATTATGCGTCATTTCCACGTTGGACAACGCTTGTACATGCCTCAAACACGCGGACGTCTCAGACATATGGAGAGGCTCCTAATACCTCGATGATGGAACCCCATACTCAGACCGAGGCGTTCCTGCATTCCCTCATTTGCGCCCGGTTATTGGACCGGAATCTGTTTTTTTTATGATGGGAACTATCATGGCTTTCGGCAGGTCCACTCTAAGATAAAGGGAGGTCCCCATTGGGGCGGCCTCTGGGTGGGTAGCTTGGCCTTCGATAGCTTTGTCGTTATCGAGGAAATTATGACTGCGATCAATGCAATGCTACCAGTTTCATGACGGACTCCTCGGAGGTGGAAGAAAAACCGCTGGACGTTACGCGCATAGACCGCAGCCGGCTGTCGGTAACGCCCCTATCCGACTGGACGTTCTGGGCTCAAAATTGATTTGTCTTCTATAGTGTTCTGTTCTTATCGCCATCAGTTCATTCATATTGCGTCCTTGTGGTAACTAGGCCACTTTCGGCGAACCACTGCGGGCGTCTAGCCTTCCCATCATGGTTATTCAAGCACAGGAACGATAATAGTATTTTCCCCTATCCACCATTTCGGCTTAAGACTGCGACACGACTGCGTACCAGTAAAGTAGCATCTATAATTATAAAAATATTATGGAATCTTTAATGTATGCCGGTTGTTTTACAAGTTGTCTATGGAATTCATGTATGATCATAGCACGTGAGGGCAAAGGATTCCTTTTCACCTGAGCCTGCGTCCTTCTCAGCACCCTCTTCCTGTGTGGTACGGTGTCCCGTAGTACGCAGGGTGTGCGTTTGTATCCATACCGACGGCATTGAATGCGGAGGTTCGCGCTCCTTGAGAGTAAGGCATGCAGCTGTCTCCGTACGCAGAGCTCATATCAAACGTAGCCGCTGGGTAACGTTAGCTTTGGTTGGATAGGATAGTGTGATCAGACATACATGAAAACATTGGGCTAGGTGCACACGTCAACTCATTGGGAGCATACATGTTCGGTGGTCGGCGATGTTGTTGCTGCAGACTAGATAGCTGTTGTGAAAGCTCTTGCTTTTCACGTGCCAACTGCCTGAGTCGCTCTGCAGCTGAGCGTATATGTATGCATCAGTATCTCGACCCCATATGTATGGTTTCTGTCGCTTACCCATAATCAGAAGCTGGTATCGTGCGATATCTCTCTGAATAGGTTGGGGATCGACGGCCTGTAATGCACAGTGAAGGTCCTGGAACCCTTGCGTTTCTTTTAATCGGTATGCCTGTTGCATCTCCTTTTTGCTCGGCATTCTCTAGGATTATCACGAGAAGGTTTTTGTGATCGTCCAGTGAATGGATGAGATGTCGAGGTAGATGTATCGACGATCGACCGATGATGGATTATCTGCGATCAGGCTACGTCTTATAGTCTGCGTTGGTGCCGTAATAACGAAAAAAAAAAGGTCATTGATCCGCTATGGTAAGGGTAAGAGTTGAGTTGAGCACGGTGGCGGAGTAGCGTGTAAACTGTCAGAGCCACGGCAATTGGCGCAAATCAAGGCTATGGGCTTACATAGATACCGTTCATTCCGGAGAACCGCCGAGGCAATGCTCCAAGCACCAAAATTCCACGACATGTTGGGACGAAATATGAGTAGGATTCTTCAACGCATGAGACTGAATGGGGCGTGTCTGTTCTTGCATGAATCCTGCATAAAACGCGCACGCTTTTTTACAAGTCGTGGTCGTGGCTAGCTTAATCGTCATTCCCATCGAGAATTGAAGGGAAAAAAAGCAGAGACGCTGTAGTCAGGACATTTGTGGAAACTTCGGATTAGACGGGCGAAATGAATCACTTGACGTCTGAGCTTGCCAGCGCAATCAAGCGCTCTTGGTCGTGGGTTGCGATTGACAGGATAGGAATGCCTTGTATTATTCCTACATCTGCTTGGTGCTATTTACCAGAGTTGGGCGAGATGCTATTGGTGCAGGGATTTTCCGGATCGTGTCGTGAAGCTCGATCGGCGTCTACGACGTCATAGAACAGCCCGCGAACCCACAGCTTAGCCAATCGGTTTCCCCGGCATCGTTGAGTTCAACCTAGACGCTTGCTACAGCATCTATAACTTGACACGCGTTCCTGGTATCTCAGCCCTTCTTCGGAATACAACGGGTGAATTCCTGTGCAAATCGTCCAGGTAGCAACCGCCCCCTGGACGAGCGCAAGGGTCATTTCGAGCATAGGTTACGACGTACCTGCAGGAACCGAGCTTCAAGCTTCACTGCCCATCGGGTATGTCGGAAACGTTGAATTGGTTTCAAACAACATCAATGAGCCAACCTTCCTTGGCGCGTACAGTAGCATCCCATTGGGTTATAGGTAGAGGACAGGTACTGTCACACTGGACTGCCCAGGACTCCCCGAGATGTATCTGCGACGTTTTATCCCACAGTATATAGGAGAGATTCTGCCGTCGGGAATCAGCTCATAATGAGCCACTACTACTAAGACCGGCAGGCTGAAGTTGTTTTTTTTTGTGCTAAGGTAGTGACCATTTACGAGGGTCAAGAGGTCCAAATGTGGCCATTTAGCAATGCCCGCCTAGCTCAATTGGCCAGAGCGTCAGACTTTTACGGCGGGGATGATTCCCTTCGGAATCTGAAGGCTGCGAGTTCGAGCCTCGCGGTGGGCTAGTATTTTTGCACCTTTGCTTTATGTACATGCATTCTGGCTGATCAGGCCTGCAGGTCCATTTGCACATGTCTGATAGGTGGTGAGTATTACAGTCTTTGCAGCCGCAATGAAATGCAGGCGAAAAAATTGAGATACCTGAGTAGGAATTACAGGCGAAACAAAGCAAGAAGTCACATACGTATACAAGTATGACCTACATGATGCATGAACCTGAACTTTGTGACATAGATGAATGCAATGCAATACTCTTCCCGGAGCGTAATATACTTAATGTTGAAGGGGCATCATGTACTCATACTACTAAGACGGAATGCTGGCAGTCCCGAGACAGAAACAAAAACAAAAGAATGAACGAGGGCTTCTTTCGGGCACACTACAACCTGATAGATCTTGCATTGGACACGAGCGAGAGTCCATCTCACCCATTTGTCAATCGTATGTCCTAAGTAGGTTTATAATAGATCGTCGTGAGATACTGTGATCGGAAAGGTGTCAATAAGAAATCGTGAGGGCAACGGAAACAAGACAACCTTCTGGCGGTAGCGGGATGTGTTGCCCACCGCGAGCACTCCGTTGCGTATTGCGCTGGTACTCAAGTGATGCAGAACAACATGGGAGGGGACGGGGAGTACACTGGCATCGTCGGTCATGCCAGGTCCGTCCAACCCCAGTCGCGTATGCTGGGACGGGGAAGACAGGTGTGCCGTCGTGACATCTGTTCCACTTGCCGTGGTGATAGGAATCGGAGGATTTTCGCTCTCCTTGTCCTCTGTGTGGATGTCTCGCGCGAGGGTGCTTGTCATGCCAAGCAGTGACCTTCCCAGCCTGCGCCTGTGCTCTCGTTCCCTTTCTTTATCACGTTCCCTCTCACGTTCTCTATCACGTCCACGCGTTACTGGGGGCTGTCCGACTTTGGTGTTCAAGATTAGCCTATCTAGATGCCTAGGGAGGGCCGGAGCAGGCGGAATATTTGGAGCAGGAACGGGTGTTGGGTTTCCACCTGCATTCTGATCATATTCTAAAGCGGCAGTATATGCCAGGTAGGCTTCTTCTTCGCGTGCAGCTGCGACAAGCTCTGGAGGGATCTCGTCCGTCCATTTGTGTTTAGAGACGTCTGAGTCTGACGTCGACGGTGCATCGGTGGCCGAGTCGTGCGTAGACGTGCTTGACCAGAACGAATGAACATGGTGATTCACTACTTGCTTCGCAGGGGTGGTAGGAAGAGTAGCGGTATGTGGAGGAGTGGGTGGGATAGAAACGGCGACGTAGTTAGCAAGAGTGCCTTCGTCGTCTACGGCGGTCGGAAGGTCGTCAGAAATGCGCCAGTGGTCATCGACGATGAAGCGGATGTGATGAGTACCGGGCATGAGCGATACCCACGTTGACCACGTAGTGTCTGCTGGTGGATCGCTGTGGCTCGGATCAATACCATGCAGAGGAGGGGAGATGCGTACATACTCGGGTTCCAAGAATTGTCTGCCTTTCCAATTGTTGTCACCTGCGCGAGCCAAAGCGACCGATTTTCCACCACCACGCCAAGTGATTTTGACGCTGACGGATTCTTTTGATTCGTCGGGGGGAGGAGTAGAACGGTTATGAATGGGTTGCCCGTTTTCATCTAGATTGTTTGCGTTGGTGGCCGATATGTCTTCGTCGGCCTTTAAAACGAGAGGGAGTGTGGAGTGGACTGTCTCCTGGACAAATTCCTCGTGTTGATCTAACTGTGGTGCAGCCGGCACCTGGCTCTCTGCGTACAACTCCTGTATGCGAGGTTGATGAGCTGTGGGTTGACCGCGGGAAGCAAATGAGTGAGTCGAGTTGTATTGAAGGTGAGCGCGGCGGGAGTAAGGACCATCGCGCGGACGACGATGGTAATGATTGACGGGGATATGGGTCGAAGGGGGCTGATCAAGAAGTAGTTCGGCAGAACAATTTGCCGAATCCAAGTTACTGGGGATGTTTGGTCTCAGGTGAGGCTGCCGTCCGCGGGGAGAAGTGCCAGTGTTGTCAGCGTTGTTCATGGTGCCATTGTTAGATACGGGGATTGGGATTGGGATCGGAGAAGTTGCCCTTGGGACGCGACAGGGCTGCGATAAGGGTGAGGTGTTTCCCGGGGGTGCGGATGTCAGCGAGAGAAATGCGAGATCTGGCAACTCGAGTGATTTTTTCTTCGTTCGCAGAGAACGGTGGGGCTGGTGGGGGTTAGGAGACGGCGAGTGTCTGTCTGCAGATGGATCGATGCGTCTGCCAGAGACCGGCGAGGTTATGGCCTTGCTCGCTTGCGACGACGTGTTGCCCATCGCTGCTGCTTCGTCGTTCGAACGTCGTCCCTCGTCGAGCTCACCTTTGTGTTCAATCTAATACCAACGAAACGAGGGCAAGATCAAATTTTTTGAGTTACTTAACTAAATCATTTTGATAAGTAAAATCCGAAATTAAGTAAAATGACTAAATATATCTTAGCAGAGATCACGTGCGTCCATAGGGATGTGAGCGATTTCAGGACATGAAAATGGCTCCATTCCTTGCATCTCGAAGATCCAAACCATAGCTTGATTTAAGACCAGAAATGCAGTCTGAAGACGAACCCCAGTCGCACCCACAGCCCCCTCTCTCCAAAGATACCAACAGCGATCACATCCACGTCCCAGAGTCCAGAGACGGCTTCTACGGTTACACAGACGAGAAGAGCCTGCAACACGTACGTTGCTGCCGACCGTCTCTCACTCAATCGCTCAATCGTAATACTATCATCCGGTAACAGATGGAAGAGAAGAGATGGGCCCATCGACGTGCTTCAGAGGTCGTCACCGCCGTCACTGATGGTGGCGCACAGGTCGCTGGAAGCTTGAAACTTACCGCTATTCCGGAGCCCCAGATTCCGCACAAGCCTGGGGAACCCGTATACCCACCCCCCCTGTACAAAGGCGAAGTTGCTGGAGAATCCAAGGCCCAGAGTGCGGATCCTCGAGTTTGCTTGGTTTAGCCTGCTAAGACACCATTTCAGTACATGCCACTATCACTCCCGAGTATGCACGGGTTTTCCAGCTGTTCCAGAGGGCTCTGGAGTTGCGCGACAAGTACATAACCAAGTCTCTCCAGAGACTAGGTGATGATCCCAGACATCACGACGGTCATTTCCATGGTATCACTGAAGGATATGCGGATGTCGCCGGAGTTAAACCCGATACCGACTTTGCAAGTGCTCGGGCAGAGCACAGCACTTACCAACCCTGGAAAATATACCCTAAACCTCCGCCACCGCATTGGCGCTTCAACGCAAAGAAACAAGCCGCAGCAACTGCAGATGGTCTCGATGACTTCGAAGAAGAGTTCGAGTTTGATAAGTGTGACATCCCTGGTCCCCATGAGTGGTCCTTTGAACTAGACGACAAGGGCGTGTATCAGGTGTATCCTACAAATGGAGGTTCGTTGCAGTGCTCATACCAATTCGTCCATGTTTGAACCTTGCGTAGTAGAGAAAACGCCCATCTTCGATATTCCAACTATTCGGGAGTACTTTGTCGACCTTGATTTCGTGCTCTCAGTCATCTCCGATGGACCTGCCAAAAGCATTGCGTACCGCAGGCTGAAATACCTTGCAAGTCAATTCGAAATGTACAGCCTACTCAACGAATCCCAGGAACTAGCGGAGATGAAAGTAGGAGAATCTTCCCCTACCCAAAAATATGTATTCACCTCGTGATCCAGAGTGTGCCGCATAGGTCCGACCACCATTATGACTCTGTGGACTCTTTTGACGTCAATGCTTTCTTTCAGAGACTTCTATAATGTTCGTAAAGTCGACACCCACGTGCATCTCGCGAGCTGCATGAACCAGAAGCACCTTCTGAGGTTCATCAAGTCCAAGATGAAGCGCAACCCAGATGTAAGAATTAATTATTCAAGGCAAACGCTTTCAACTCAGTCCAACTAGGACGTGGTCATCTTCCGTGACGGTGCTGAATTAACTTTAGAACAAGTTTTCAAGTCACTAAATTTAAGCGCTTACGACCTTTCCATCGATACACTTGATATGCATGCTCATCAAGATTCATTCCATCGGTTCGATAAGTTCAATCTAAAATACAACCCTATTGGAGAGTCACGTCTGCGGGAAATATTTTTGAAGATTGACAATAAGATTGACGGTCGCTACTTCGCTGAACTCACGAAGGGTGAGAATTATCTATATTTACCTTTTAGCAAGGGTCGTCAGCTCATGACATCAGAGGTGATGACGGATTTAGAACAGAGCAAGTACCAGGCAAGTTCTCGCTGATAAGGTTGCGTCCCTTACAGCTCACTCTTGTACTAGAACTGCGAGTGGCGTGTTAGTATTTACGGAAGATCCGAGGACGAGTGGGACAAGGTCGCGAGATGGGTAGTGAACCACAAGTTGTACTCTCACAACGTCCGTTGGCTCATCCAAGTGCCGAGATTGTATCATGTGTACAAAGAAAGTGGCTCTGTGAAAACCTTTGAGGACATAGTTATCAGTGAGTCGTCTGCTATTTTTAGGATTCTGCCCCATGACCCCGACAGATGTATTCAAACCTTTGTTCGAAGTGACGAAAGACCCAACTTCCCACCCGGAGCTCCATGCATTTCTTCAACGAGTAGTTGGTTTTGACAGTGTGGATGACGAATCCAAGGCCGAACGGCGAATTCACCGCAAGTTTCCATATCCCCGTCTTTGGGACTTGGGTCAGAACCCCCCATTCTCATACTGGTACGCGTCAAACTTCATCCCAGCCTCCCCCAACGTCATTGTTTATGAGCGTTATCCAGGATGTATTATATGTATGCCAATATGGCTAGCCTCAACCACTGGCGTCAGGCGCGCGGGTTTAGTAAGTGTCACCCCGCGATTCCAACGAATGATCAGTCTGAGTTTTAAAGAGACACCTTCGTGTTCCGGCCGCATGCCGGAGAGGCAGGTGACACGGACCACCTCACGGCAGCCTTCCTTACATCGCATTCGATTTCTCATGGAATTCTTCTTCGAAAGGTTCCTGCACTCCAATATCTTTTTTATCTTAGGCAGATCGGCCTTGCAATGAGCCCTCTCAGCAATAATGCCTTGTTTCTGACTTACGAACGTAACCCGCTCCCTGACTTTTTCCAAGTGGGACTCAATGTCAGTCTCAGTACGGATGATCCTTTGCAGTTCCATTTCACCAAGGTAGGCGCCCCCAGTGCGGATATGTCGCAGCCCACGTAACTGCTTGCAGGAACCGCTGCTCGAGGAATACAGCGTCGCAGCCCATGTAAGTTTCATATTGCATTTCAGTGAGAATGCCAGGAAGGACTCCAACTCGAAATAGATTTACAAACTCCCTCAAAGTTCCTTAGCCGAATTAGCCCGCAACTCTGTCGTACAAAGTGGATTTGAAATGGAAATTAAACGTCATTGGCTTGGTCAAGAATGGTATCTTCCTGGAGCCGCGGGAAATGACATTCACAAGGTGCAGTGTTGTATCCATCACTCAAATTTCTATACCCATGCCTTGACATTAAATGATTACGCCCTGTCAAATCAGACTAACGTCCCTAACACTCGCCTTACCTACCGTCATCGGACGCTGGTTGAAGAGTTGCAATTGGTCACCCAGAAGGTTGGCGCGCCGATATCTTGAAAATTCAGTTTCTGGACTCTACCAACTATCTTCTTGAAACCTATGTAAGTTTTACTAAATGTAACGGCCTTCAAAGCCACAGTTCTTGTGGATTTGTATCCTTGTTATAAGAACCCATCAGTCTCGGCAGGTTTTTGACTCAGTTAGACCGCCGTTTGCGGTAGATCTTAAGCCGGCCAGAAATGGCGGGCAAAATTGAACAAACCACACACCCAGGAAGTACAAGCACTTGCGGACCGGTTCCCTGAGCGTCAGATCAATATTAATTTTTGCCGCCGAGTTGGGGAGCCATGCCATATATGATTGCTCGACTCAGCGTCTATCATGGTCATTGATAGCAACTTCCCAACAAGACAGAATTTCGCGCTATGCTCGTAGCCTTATGGGTATTTGGCAAGGGGCGAGTCTGATCCGAATTGTTTCCAGGGTGTGGAGCGTTGGGCGGCCATGTTCTGTGACAGCTACAAAAGCGCGGGGGGGAAGACAGGGCGGACATACCACCTGTCGTCGCCGTTATCTGGATTACTTTTAACTCGATCCCCCAGAGGGCACTGCTCAGGCAGCTTACCTAGACGACTGCGTAGACCAAGAGCATCGACATGAGAATGGATGCAAACAAGCAAGGCAAATGGAAACCTCGGACACTTGTCTTGTGCTTCGACGGTACTCGCGACAAGTTTGATGGAGATGTGAGTCCTTACTCCCGAGATTGGTGTGTCTATCCCAGCCACTGAGTGAATTCCAGAATACGAACGTGGTCAAGCTATTTGGTTTACTTGAGAAAAATAAGTGGAACGAACAGCGGTGCTACTATCAGGTTAGTGGAAGATGCATTTATACCCCGGTGCATGAGCCCAACAACTTTGTCGCGTTTTCACAGCCAGGGGTAGGAACGTACTTTGAGCCGGGTGTCGTTTCCCCACTGTTCTCCTGGGGCGCAAAAATCCTGGACGAAGCCATTGCGTGGTACGTATACATAGTGACCAGCAGGGAAGTTAGGTAAACCAGATTTGCTCAGGTATATCCACACGCATGTCATGGATGGTTACAAATTCTTGATGGCTAATTATCGTACGGGGGACAAGATATGTTTGTTCGGTGAGGGTCCTTCTCCAAAGATACTTAGCTCCGGTCTGTTAAAGCTGTGCAGGGTTCTCCCGCGGTGCCTACACGGCCCGAGCGCTTGCTGGGATGTTGGCCAAAGTAAGCATGCAATTCGAATGAATCTCACTGTCATCTTATTCGCGCTGTCTCGAAAGGTCGGATTACTTCCACGTGACAACCTGCAATCTGTGACGTTCGCATATAAATACTACAAACGAGAAGACTACGATGGCATCAAGCTGGCTGAAAAGTTCAAGAAGACGTTTTGCCAGGAAGTACATGTCGAGTTCGTTGGAGTGTGGTATGTGCTGCTGTAACCCGGGTCTGCGCTCGTTGAGTGGCCTCTCTCTTCAGGGACACGGTGCAGAGTACTGGCATCGTGATGAGCCGAAGCCTGCCATTTACGGATACAAACAAGTTCATAAAAACCTTCAGACAAGCTCTCGCACTTGACGAAGTGGGTTCTTCAATGCAGTCGACTTCATACTTGGCTCACCCACTCCAAAGCGTCGTGCCAAGTACGAACCCCAACTCTGTCACCACCCCTCGAAGAATGCGAAGCCCAGTTTAGCTGGTAAGGCTATATCGGGTGACACACACATATTTAACCTCCTGGGTTGCTGTCTCCAGAAGGCAATGAGACAGCGACAAATGGTACTTCCGGACCAGGCACAGAGCAGCTTGCCCCCCGAAAAGATACAAGTGTCTTAGAGGTTTGGTTTGCAGGTGGTCATTGCGGTGCGTAAGCATGGGAATCCAAGTGCCAGTGACTGATGCTCTCGTACTCAGATATTGGGGGCGGGAATGTGGAAGATGAGGAGGAAAGTTCTTTAGCTCACATTACCTTGCGGTGGATGGTCGAAGAAGTCATTGAGTCTGAATGTGGTATCCTCTTTAATAAGGAGGGTCTCAGAGACCTCGGTATCCAGGTGCCATCGCAAGCAGGAATGAATGGAGCCGCGGCAGCTGCCCCTGGTGTCGACCAAGGTGACATAGATGTAGCACTCACTTCCGATAGTCATTCAAGATCGTCGTCCCCAACTGGTATGGCTGATCGAGAGCTCAAGGACGCGACCGCACATTTGTTCGATTACTTGCACATCAAGAGTCTTCGAGGACAGAAAACGATCAAGCGGGCCTGGGTCACATGGGCCTTCTGGTGGCTGTTAGAGATTATTCCTTTGCCTTTACCTCGGCAGTCGGACGAGGGCAGATTGTCCACACAATGGAGGTGGGTTCTCCAGGACCCCTTTTATAAGAACAGGCTGATCGTGCTCCAGCATCCATTTAGGCAAGAGTCGAGAACTCCCACTGCAAGCGAAAATTCATCATACTGTGAAGCGGCGCATGAACCACGCATCACTCGAGTACGAACCACGCCCCGAATGCAGGGACGGCGAAGTCGAATGGCTCAAACCCAAACGAAATACCTTGTACTCTTAGGTATAACATATAAAACTGTGTCCTCATTCACACCTGTACATTATTTGGGAGGCCCTGATGGAATGCGTACCATGTTAATAAGCTTTTAGGATCGTCCCCTGGATAGTCAATGAATCAGCTCTGATGTGTACACACCGGACACCGCATTGGAAATCCGCTATTAGGTCAGTGTCAAGCTTGATCCTAGCCTCCCTAAACGTCATTGACGGGCGTGATCCGGCATTCATTATATGTGTTAATGCCATGATGGCTAGATAATCTCAACCACTGGCAGCGGGCGCTGGAGTTTAGCAAGTGCTACTCCCACGACACCAACGAATGAGTAGTTGGCCTTTCTCAGCAGCGGAAGCGTGTAGCGTACTGAGAAATTTAGTCTACGCGTGAGAATTATGTAAGATAGCTTGCCTTTCTCATGACCCGATCTCATGGAATTCTCCTGCGAATGGTTCATGTCGCACTGACATAACTTTTTATCTCGGACAGGATTTCTGTCCTACGAACACAACCCGCTCGCCGACTTTTTCCGGGGGGAGGCCTCGACGTCAGTCTTAGTACGGGTGATCCCTTCGAGTTCCATGTCACCAAGGTATAACCCCGCCCCGGTGCAAATATGTCAGAGTCCGTGTGATTGTACTTCCAGGAATCGCAGCTCAAGGAATAGTGTGCAGGCCATGTGAGTTTCAGATCTGCATTTCAGCAAGAATACTGGGAAGGACTCAGACTCGAAACAGATTCACAAGCGCCCGCAAAGCTCCCTAGCCCAGTTGGCCCACACTTTCACACAAGGTGGCTTGGAAATGGAAATTGAACACTGCCGGCTCGGCCAAGAATGGTACCTTCCTCGATCGGCTGGAAATGACATTCGCAAGGTGTGCTGACCACAAATGCAGGCGTTGCCAACAGCTTACACAGCAAGCATGGCAAGCACTCGCGGACCAGTATCCCATCAGTTTGGACATTGACCCCTAGGCATAAGCCCAATATTAATTTGCGACATGGAGTTGGAGAGCCATGCCATATATGATTGCCCAGACTCGCCGATCTGTCATAACCAATTGGACTTGACGACTTCACAACAGGACAGAATTTCACGCCACACTCAACTTTGTGGACATCTGGCAAGGGCAGGGCCTTACTTTAGACCTTTTTGGGACGTTGAGTGTTGGCATGCCACATTCTAGTGATGGCACGCTACAAAAGCGTGCGAGGACCACGGTGCTGACATGCCACCTGTAACTCCCATTGCCTGGATTGCTCGTAAGCTGGAACATGCAGAGGGCTTACTCAAAAAGCTTAGCCAGACACCTCACCGCGTAGACCAAGGGCATCGAAAGTTTGTGAGGTAACATGGATGCAGACAAGCAATGCTGTGAAGCAGCGGGACCTCGCATACTCGACTCATGCTTTGACGGTACTGCTGGGCAATTTGATTCGGATGTGTATCACAATTACTGAACGAACTCCAGAATATGAATATGGTCAAGTTATTTAGCCTTCTTCGCAAGGCTGTATCATGTGTACAAGGAAAGCGGCTCCGTCGAAACCTTCCAGGACATAGTTATCAGTAAGTCGTTTGCTTACTGCCTTTGGGATTCTGCCTCATGCGACAGATGTATTCAAACCTTTGTTCGAGGTGACGAAAGACCCAACTTCCCACCCGGAGCTCCATGCATTCCTTCAACGAGTAGTCGGTTTTAATAGCGTGGATGACGAATCCAAGGCCGAACGGCGAATTCATCGCAAGTTTCCATATTCCTGTCTTTGGGACTTGGGTCAGAACCCTCCATTCTCATACTGGTACGCGTGAAACTTCATCCCAGCATCCCCCAACGTCATTGTTAATGAGCGCTATCCAGGATGTATTATATGTATGCCAATATGGCTAGTCTCAACCACTGGCGTCAGGCGCGCGAGTTTAGTAAGTGCTACCCCACGACTCCAATGAATGATCAGTCTGAGTTTTAAAGAGACACCTTCGTGTTTCGGCCACATGCCGGAGAGGCAGGTGACACGGACCGCCTCACGGCAGCCTTCCTTACATCGCATTCGATTTCCCATGGAATTCTTCTTCGAAAAGGTTCCTGTACTCCAATATCTTTTTTATCTTAGGCAGACCGGCCTTGCAATGAGCCCTCTCAACTAATGCCTTGTCTCTTAACGTAACCCGCTGCCTGACTTTTTCCAAGTGGGCTCAATGTCATTCTCAGCACGGATGATTCTTTTCAGTTCCATTTCACCAAGGATAGGCGCTCTCAGTGCGAATATGTCACAGCCCATGTAACTATGCTTCCAGGAACGAGTGCTCGAGGAATACAGCGTCGCAGCCCACATAAGTCTCATATCTGCATTTCAGTGGGAGTGCCAAGGGGAAAGACAAACTCGAAATGGATTCACAAACTCCCACAAAGCTTGTTAGCCGAATTAGCCGCAACTCTCATACAAAGCGGATTTGAAACGGAAATTAATCGGCACTGGCTTGGCCAAGAATGGTACCTTCCTGGAGCCGCGGGGAAATGACATTCACAAGGTGCAGTGCTGTATCCACCGCTCAACTCTATAACCACGCCTGACACAAAAGATTGCGCCATTCCAAATAAGACGAACGTGCCTAACATTCGCCTTGCTTACTGTCATCGGACGTTGGTTGGGGGGTTTCAATTGGTCACCCAGAAGGTCGGCGTGCCGATATCTTGAATATTCGGTTTCTGGACTCTGCCGATGATCTTCTTGAAATCTATGCAAGTTTGACCAGCCGTAACGGTATTCAAAATTACAATTCCTGTGGATTTGTATCCTTCTTATAAGAACCCATCAGTCTCAGCAGGTTTTGACTCAGTCCCGTTTGCAGTAGATCTTGAGCTGACCAACAATGGGTAGGCGAAATTGAAGGAAGTACAAGCACTTACGGACCAGGTCTCTGAGCATCAGATCAATATTTGACGCGGAATTGGAGAGCCATGCCATGACAGGCGCTGAGTGGGGCAATCATATACGGTACGGCAACTTCGCAACAAGATAGAATTTTGCGCACACACGTAGCCTTATCGATATTTGGCAAAGGGCGAACCTGACTCCAAATGTTTCCAGGATGTGGAGCGCACGTTCCTGCGAGAGCTATAAAAGCGTGGCGGAAAGACAGAGCGGACATACCACCTGTTATCCCCGTTATCTGGGCTACTTTTGAGCTCGACCCCCAAGAGGGCACTACTCAGGCAGCTTAGCTAGACTACTGCGTAGATCAAGAGCATCGACAGTTGAGAGGCAAAATGGATGCACACGAAGGCGAACGGAAGCCTCGGACACTTGTGTTATGCTTCGACGGTACTCGCGACCAGTTTGATGGAGATGTGAGTCCTTACTCCCGCGATTGGTGCCTATTTCAGCTGCTGAGCGAACTCCAGAATACGAACGTGGTCAAGTTATTTGGTCTTCTTGAAAAAAATAAGTGGAACAGACAGCGGTGCTACTATCAGGTTAGTGGAAGACGCATTTGTGCCCCGTGCATGATGAGCCCACATGCTTTGTCACGTTTTTACAGCCAGGGGTTGGAACGTACTTTGAGCCGGGTGTCGTTTCCCCACTGTTCTCCTGGGGGGCAAGAATCCTGGACGAAGCCATAGCATGGTACGTATACATACATATTGACCAGCACGGACGTTAGGTAAACCAGATTTACTCAGGTATCTCCACACGCATGTCATGGATGGTTACAAATTCCTGATGGCTAATTATCGTGAGGGGGACAAGATATGTTTGTTCGGTGAGGGTGCTTCTCCAAAGAAACCTTTGGTCTGTTGAGTTGTGCAGGGTTCTCCCGCGGTGCGTATACGGCCCGGGCACTTGCCGGGATGTTGGCGAAAGTAAGCATGCAATTCGAATGAATCATTGTCATCTTATTTGCGTTGTCTCGAAAGGTCGGATTGCTTCCACCTGACAACCTGCAATCTGTGACGTTCGCGTATAAGTACTACAAACGAGAAGACTACGATGGCATCAAGCTGGCTGAAAAGTTCAAGGAAAAGTTTTGTCAGGAGGTACGTGTCGAGTTCGTTGGAGTGTGGTATGTTGTGCTGTCTATTGGGTCTGCGCTCGTCTGAGGCAACACCTTTCCTCAGGGATACGGTACAGAGTACTGGCTTCATGATGGACAGAAGCTTGCCATTCACGGGTAAAAATAAGTACGTAGGAACCTTCAGACAAGCTCTCGCGCTTGACGAGGTGGGTTTCTCACTGTCGCCGTCTTCATACTTGGCTCACCTACTCCAAAGCGTCGTGCCAAGTACAAACCCAGAGTCTGTTCCCAACCCTCGAAGAAATCACCCCCAGAAGACCACAAGCCAGCGGCAAACGGTACTTCCGGGCAAGACGAGGGGGAAGCCACAGATATTCGAGAGGTTTGGTTTGCAGGTGGTCATGCCGGTGCGTAAGCATGGGAATTCAAGTGCCAGTGACTGAGGCTCTCGTAAGATGTTGGAGGTGGGAATGTGAAAAATGAAGTGACAAATTCTTTAGCTCAAATTACCTTGCGGTGGATGGTCGAACAAATCATTGATTCTGAATGTGGTATCCTCTTTAATAAGGAGGGTCTCAGTTATCTCAGAGACCTCGGTATCCCGGTGTCAACACAAGCGGGAATGAATGGAGCCGCACCTGTTGCCTCTGGTGTCGAACAAGGTGACATGAAAAATGTAGTGCCCACTTCCGACAGTCACTCAGGACCGTCTTCCCCAACGGGTACGGCTGATGCGGAGCTCAAGAACGCGACAGCAAAGTTGTTCGATTATTTGGACTTCAAATATGATCCTGAACGGCGGCCACGTATCACATGGGCCTGGTGGCTGTTAGAGATTATTCCTTTGCCTTCGATTTCGAAAGGCCAGGATGGTAGATGGCACAAAACATGGAGGTGGGTTTTCTGGGACCCCTTATATATGAACAGGCTGATCGTGCTCCAGCATCCACTTGGGCAGGAGTCGAGAGCTCCCACCACAAGCGCAAATTCATCATACTGTGAAGATGCGCATGAACCACGCATCACTCAAGTACAAACCACGCCCCAAATGCCGGGATGGCGAAGTCGAATGGCTCGAACCCAAATGAAATACCTTGTACTCTTGGGTATAACATATAAAACTGTGTCCTCATTCACATCTGTACATTATTTGAGAGGCCCTGATGGAATGCGTACCGTGTGAATAAGCTTTCAGGATCGTCTGTTGGACAGTCAAGGAATGAGCTCCGGTATGTACACACCGAGCACCGCATTGGAAATCCGCTAATAGGTTAGTGGTGCCGCGCGTCAAGCTTGATCTCAGCCTCCCTAAACGTCACTGACGGGCTTGATCCGGTACTTATTATATGTATTAATGCTATGATGGCTACATAGTCTCAACCACGGCGGATGGGGTTTAGCAATTGTTACTCCACAACACCAACGAATGAACAATTTGGCCTTCTCAGCAGCGGAAGCGTGTAGCGTACTGAGAAATTTAGTCTACGCGTGAGAATTATGTAAGATAGCTTGCCTTCTCACGACGACGACGATTTCATAGAATTCTCCTTCGAATGGTTCATGTTGCACTGACATAAATTTTTATCTCGGGCAGGATTTCTGTACTACGAACGCAATCCGCTCCCCAACTTTTTCCGGGGGGAGGCCTCGACCTCAGTCTTAGTAAGGGTGATTCGTTCGAGTTCCATTTCCCCAAGGTAAAACCCCGGCCCGTAATTGTGCTTCCAGGAATCGCAGCTCAAGGAATCAGTGTTGCAGGCCATGTGAGTTTCAGATCTGCATTTCAGCGAGAATACTGGGAAGGACTTAAACCCGAAACGGATTCACAAGCGCCCGCAAAGCTCCCTGGCCTGCAACTCTCACACAAAGTGGCTTGGAAATGGAAATTGAACACTGCCGGGTCGGCCAAGAATGGTACCTTCGTTGTTCAATGTCTACGCATGCGCCTAATATGAGTGATCGTCCCCAATAAGACAGACGTGCCTAGCACTCGTCTTGCATACCGTTATCGGATGTTGGTCGAGGAGTTGCAATCAGTCAACGGCAGGTTGGCGAGCCCATACCTTGAATATTCAGTTTCTGTGCTCTACTTCCCGAAGCCTATGTAGGTTTTGCTAAGTATACCGGCCTTCGCAGTCGCAGTCTCTGTGGATTTGTGTCCTTTTTATAGTCTCGGCAGGTTTTGACTCAGCTAGACTGTTGTTTGCAAATCTTGAGTGCTGGCCAGAAATGCAGGCGTCGCCAACGGCTTACACAGCAAGCATGGCAAGCACTCACGGACCAGTGTTCCATCAGTTCGGACACTGACATACCCATCTTTGGGACAGAGCCCTCCGTTCTCATACTAATAATATGCGTGAAGCTTAATCCCGGACTCCCCCAACGTCATTTGATGATGTGTTATCCAGGATGTATTATATGTATGCCAATATGGCTAGTCTCACCCACTGGCGTCAGGCGCGCGGGTTTAGTAAGTATTACTCCGCGACTCCAACGAACGATCAGTTTAAGTTTTAGACACCTTCGCGTTGCGGCCGCATGCCGGAGAGGCAGATGACACGGACCACCTCACGGCAACCTTCCTTACGTCGCATTCGATTTCTCATGGAACTCTGCGAAAGGTTCCTACACTCCAATATCATTTTTATCTTACGCAGATCGGTCTTGCAAAAGAGCCCTCTCAGCAATAATGCCTTGTTTCTGACTTACGAACGTAACCCCGCTCCCTGACTTTTTCCAAGTGGGACTCAATGTCAGTCTCAGTACGGATGACCCTTTGCAGTTCCATTTCACCAAGGTAGGCGCTCCCAGTGCGAATATGTCACAGCACATGTAACTATGCTTCCAGGAACCGCTACTCGAGAAATACAGCGTCGCAGCTCATATAAGCTGCAGATATGCATTTGGGTGAGAATGCAAGGAAGGACTCGAACTCGAAAATAGATTTACTAACACCACACAGCTGGTTAGCCGAATTAGCCCGCAACTCCGTCGTACAAAGCGGATTTGAAATGGAAATTAATTGCCACGAGCCGCAGGAAATGACATTCACAAGGCGCAGCGCTGTATCCACTGCTCAACTCTATAACCATGTCTGACACAAACGATCACGCCATTCCAAATAAGACGAACGTTCTTAACATTCGCCTTACCGTCATCGGACGTTGGTTAAGTAGTTGCAATTGGTCACCCAGAAGGTTGGCGTGCCGATATCTTGAATATTCGATTTTTGGACTCTACCGACTCTCTTGTTGAAACCTATGTAAGTTTGACTAGACGTAACAGCCTTCACATTCACAGTTCCTGTGGATTTGTATCCTTGTTATAAGAATTCATCAGTCAGCAGGTTTTAACTCAGTTAGACTGCCATTTGCAGTAGATCTTGAGCCCGCCAGAAATAGCAGGCTCAATTGAAGAAATTTCACACCAGGGAAGTATAAGCACTTGCGGACCAGGTATCCCTGGGCGTCAGATCAATACTAATTTGCGGCGTAAAGTTGGGGAGCCATCTCAGCGTTTGTTATGGTCACTGACGGCAACTTCCCAACAAGACAGAATAGGTGGGCTCAAAGTTGGCGCACACGATGTCGCTCACGCTCACGCTTTCGCTCACGACCCCCTCCTTGCTACATCCGAATGCATACTTATATATTATGTAATATGCATTTCTTACAGAGTCATGTACATGAGCATGCTGCCAAAGAGGCTGCTGTAGCAGTGCTGCATTTTACAGTGGACTGTCAGACCTTCCCCCCCTTTCAGTGCCCAGTACAGACTCTGCTTGCCTCCCCTAGTTGCCTAGCCCAAAATCTGGTTGTGACATAAGCTCAAATTAATACAATTGCAGATACAATAGCATGAACATGACTGGAGGTAGTAATGCCTAGCTAGGTAGTGTGAGCTAAGGAACTAAGTCAATAAATTATAGTCTCCCTTCAGTCAGAGGGGGGGATGTGGAATCAAGCTATAAACAACATAAACAAAAGATCTAATATACCTACATCCTCAAACAACTTCCAATCTCTGTTAGTGTTGCCTCTCTAGTGTCATGATGAAGGCTTATGCCCTCAAAAGTTGCTTGGGGAAATTCCTCTTATTGATACGACATGGACTTCTTTTCTTTTCTTTTCTTTTCTTTTCTTACACGCGTAGCATGCCTAGCGACGCTCGCGTGACCCTATGATTCCCTTCTACAGATGCTTACTATACACCATCCTTATATGGCCTTCCCTTCCCTCGATCGGCTTCTTGCGATCGACATGACTCACCCTATCTCTTCTACTTCTCCCGCGGTGAGTCATTTCCCCTTTTTGGACACTATTTCATTTCACGCGTCCTCGACGTGTCTCCCCTTTCCAATGGACCCATAGTTGGTATGCAGGCTATGTTCCCTATCTCTGACTCGACGCGTCTTTGTTCTCACGAGTGCGTCCTCTACACGACTCATCCAAAGACTGCCAAATAGTCTGAGGTAGTATATATACTCATAGGGACCTGCCTGTAAAACCCAACTTTTAGCTACCTTGCAATCAGGATAGCATTTCTCTGCGACCTTTACCTCAGAACTGCTTGCCTGACCATAGAGGGGGTAAAACTATTAAGCCCCTGAGGTTAACCCTGGAATATCGCAAGCGCGCTGTTGCTCCCCTATAGAGCCTCAGTGCCAACACTTGTCGCTTTTGGCAGGTGAGATATCCAGCGCGTAACAAAAGCTAAAAGTTCCTTCTACCAAAGTAAACAAACCTCTCGAGAACTTCGGCTTGCACCGAAGTCTTCCTAGGTCGACAATCGTCCCTAGCGAAGTCTCGAGTTCCCAATCATCCCCGAAGCGGTAGCCTTACCTCTACCACTTCGTCTTCTTAAAGGGACCCTCTACAGTAACCTGTAGCCCCTTTAGAAGAACCCGAACGCAAGGAACCACTGCGGGAATTACCCCAGCCTTCGTTCAAACTCCAAATTCTACCTCACCATGTCTTCTCATCAAGGCACACCACCCAATCCTCAGAGGCCACCCTCTGTAGCAGGATCAACAACATCCTCTAAATTCCGACCCCCAGTTCCCTCAAGAAAGGAACAAAAGCAGAAGGAACGACCATCATCTTCCAGAACATCCGCTTTACCCCTCAAGAGAGAACATTCCTCATCTTGCTTCCACCCCTATCCCCTGGAAGAGAGATCCCCCATTGCCCCGAGACCAGATCCGTCACATATCCCCGGATCCCTAACTCATCGGCAACCTTCCCTCAAGGACTTCGAGTCCACACCAACCCCATCTTTCCTGGAAGGAGCAAAAGGAGTCTTTGCAGCCTTTGGGTTAACGAACCCACCTGCAGGAGAAGACCCCCGCTTCAACACACCCCGACAGCCTAAGGAGGAAGAGGAGAACTCTTCGCTTGGAGGCGACCTATTTCAAGAAACTCAACCCTTACAACACTGCGACATCGAGATGTTGGAAGATCCATTCGGATCACAAACAGAGGTACCAGTCACCGACCTGGTGAGATGGTACTGGGAGAAGTATTCGTCCACAATGGACTTTACCATCCCAACCAAACCAAGAGACCCTGGAGGCTCTGGAGGAGGTCCCGAGAAGAAAGGAAAGGGACGTGACTCTTACTCTGGAGAGGGGTCTGCAAAGGAACTTAGCCTGAACCGTCCACGAGAATATGATGGCAACCACGCCACATACGATGCCTGGCTTACTTCAATCAAAACCTATCTAGGCATCAATTCTCACATCTACCAGACGGCCGAGCAGAAGATTGGCTTCACTCTCTCCTTCATGACGAAGGGCTTGGCGCAAGCCTGGGCAGAGAATTACGCCAAGAAATCTCTTCTACTCGACACCGTCCACATAGTGGACACATGGGCAGGTTTCCTAGTGAAACTGGACCAGATGTTCAAAGTTGGCGATGTATCTCAGATGGCCTTACTCAAACTCTCAGCCATCAGACAAGGGACAAGAACCTTGGAAGAATACACCACCGACTTCTTGAACGCGATGAATAGAGCGAAACTCTCGGAGACAAGCCCCGAGGCTGGAGTCTTTTACAGACGAGGCCTCAAAGCTGAGCTGAACGAATGGATCCTCAAAACCAATACATGCCCGACAACCCCGGCAGAATGGATCCAATCGGCCACAGCGGCGCAAACAGCGCTCTCCCAACTCTGGCTATTCACTGGTCGACAAACCGAAGAAGATCGATGCATCCTGGGGCAGAATTTTTCATGACCCCACCGAGCACCCGATAGAGATCCATACGTGATGGACGTGGACCGCCGACAAAATGCTGGTGGACCCCCTAAAAGGTCCTGGAACCAGAAAGGCAACCCACGATCACGGATCAGAGAAATCACGTGCTGGGGATGCAACGAAACCAGACATAGAAGGGCTGAATGCCCAAAGGAGAAGAAAAGCCCTGATCGACGGGATCGCTGTCAACAAATCAGGCAACTTCTTGAAGAACTGGAGAAAGACGAGGAAAGAGATATGGTGGGAGTCCATACTCTCACCGACGACAACATCCGGAACAACAAGAAGGATTTTTAAGAAACTCCCCCATGGCTGTGCAGGGTGGAGTTGGACAATTTTCTATCACTTCGGCTCGACCAAACTGGACTGCTAAATCTACTTCTGTAGATATGGACTTTGAGCAATCGAAAACTGTTTCGAATTCCTCTTTGTTTGGGTCCATGTACCTGGTCGACCAGGAAGACGCAGAAATCAAGGCAGTAATTGACAGTGGCGCTGAAGTCAATGTCATCCACCCGAGGATTGTGTCAAAACACAATCTGAAAAGAACTCGAGTCAAACATCCTTGGACGGCGAGGAGCTTCGAAGGGCCAAGCAGACAGAAAGTGACCCACATTTGCACTTTCCATGCTCGAATCTTTCACAAACTGGTGAAGATTCATGCCTTTGAAATGGAGCTGAAATCTCGCGAAGACGTCCTGCTAGGGATGCCCTTTTTGGCCGAGTATAATCCAATATTCGACTGGAAGAAGAGAAAGATGATTGGGTTCGGAGACCCCTGTCTCAGGAAGTTGAACCTATCATCAGACGAAGAAGATTACGAAGACGAAGAACTTGTAATGCTCCGGAAAACATCAATATCAACTCAACTCGAAGTGGCCGTCCAGAAAGAGGACATCGCACTCCCAGCGCGCTACAAGAAATATCGAAAAGTCTTCTCCGAGGAAGACACCCCATTACCACCTCGTTGCCTGTACCTCGATCACGAGATCAAACTCACGGACGACTTCAAACCAAGAAAGGCACCCATATACCCTCTTTTGCGAGAAGAACTACAAGCACTGGACGAGTTCTTGGAAGAAAACCTGAACGCAGGAAAAATCAAGAAATCGAAATCACTGCAAGCCTCGCCAGTGTTCTTCGTCGGGAAGAAGGATGGGAAAAAGCGGCTAGTGCAAGACTACTGCGAACTCAACAAATACACGATAAAGGATTCCTATCCTCTACCGGATGTTAAATCCCTCCTCGACCAATTGGCCAAGTCAAAATATTTCGCGAAATTCGACATTCACTGGGGATTCACCAACATCAGGGTAAAGGAGGGTGATGAGTGGAAAGGAGCCTTCATTACCCCACGAGGACTCTTCGAACCCACCGTCATGTTCTTCGGACAATGCAACTCTCCGCCGACTTTCCAACGGTATATGGAGACGACATTTGCCGACATGATGTATTCGAAGAAGCTCGTCATCTTTATGGATGACGTCACAATCCACGCGAAAACAAAGGAAGAACTTTATCAGCGAACGGAAGAGTTCTTGGCAATCGCCCTAAAAGAGGAACTGAGACTGAAAATCTCAAAGTGCACCTTTGAGACAGAAGAAGTCGAATTCCTGGGTTTCTTGATTGAACAAGGACGGATCAAACCTTCAGAGGTTAAGCTCGCAGCAATCAAGGATTGGAAAACACCCAACAACTTACACGAACTACGCCAATTCCTGGGTTTCTGCAACTTCTACCGACAGTTCATCCCGTCCTTTTCTCAAATCGCCACCCCTCTTCATCACCTCTCCAAGAAAAACGTCCCTTACAAGTGGGACATGGAGCAAGCCGATGCTTTTGAACGACTCAAGCAGGCGCTGTGCTCCCAACCAGTTCTGCAACTCCCCGACTTCTCTAAACCCTTCACCCTTTTCACTGATGGCTCTGCCGTTGGCACTGGAGCTGTCCTCTGCCAACACTTCGAGGATGGAGAGCTCCATCCCTGTGCCTGCCTCTCGAGAAGCCTGGTCGGAGCAGAACAAAATTATCAGGTGTATGACCTGGAACTCCTGGCCATCGTGCACGCCTTCGAAGAATGGCGACATTACCTCGTATCCCCTGTCGCCCCCACTACGGTGTACACCGACCACCAAAACCTCACCTACTATTGGTCACTGCAGCAACTTAGCAGAAGGCAAACACGATGGGCCGCTTTCCTTCAAGACTTCCCTATTCAGCTTGCGCACAAACCGGGTAAACTAATGACTATCCCAGACTCCCTCTCCCACCGCCCTGACTATTCTGCCGACCCTTCCCCAATGACTACGGTACTACCAGACTCATTGTGGCTCGAAGGGGGGGTGAAACTCCCGTTTTCGCCCTCAAAACCGGCGAACCCCTCCCCAAAACCAACTTCTACCAAGGCGCATAAGCTGAAGGGAAAGGAAAGGAAAGGAGAAGCCCCACTTACACCTCAAGGACCTCAGGAGAAGAGCCAAACTCTTTCGTTGTCACTCCCCTCTACCCAAACCTCCAACCGCAACAACAAGTCGTCCAGCAATGTACGACGATTGGATAGAGGAGTGTACGTGATTTCTCAACAACTATTCAACAAAATACGAGAATTGACACCAAAAGACGAGACTCTTACCAAAAATGACGCAATAAAAGAAGAGAAAGATCAGACCAAGCGACGAGATGGTCGCCTCTATATTCCCCCTCCCCTCCGACGTGAGTATCTCTGGGATAACCATGATCTGGCAGCAGCTGGACACCCTGGAGTGAAAGCAATGATGTGGAAGATGAAAAGCGAAGTCTGGTGGCCAGGAATGTGGAAGCAGGTAAGAGAGTACGTGAAGGGATGCCCTGGGTGTCAAGCCAATAAGGTCATCACTCACCCTCTCACGCCCCCCGTCACACCCAATGACGCGGCAAAAAACCCCTTCCCATTCAAACAAATCTCCATGGACTTCGTAACAGATCTCCCACAGTCGGAAGGATACGACTCCATTCTCACCATCGTGGATCAGGGACTTACAAAAGCGGTAGTCCTCGTTCCATGCAACAAAACATGCGATTCGGAAGAACTGGCAAACCTCTTCCTGTGCTACGTGTACCCCCGCTATGGCATACCTGACGCCATCATATCAGACAGGGGACCACAGTTCACGTCTGCCTTCACCACCAAACTTTACAACGCCTTGGGGATCCAACAAAAACTCTCCACGGCCTACCACCCTCAAACCAATGGCAAAAGCAAACGCGTAAACCAAGAGGTCGAAACATATCTCCGGATGTACTGCAACGCATGACCAGAGGCCTGGGCTCGGTATCTCCCTCAAGCCGAGTTCGCGCACAATTCCAGGGTTCATTCCGTTCATCAACAAACCCCCTTTTCCCTTCTTTACGGATATGACCCAGTGCCCTACCCCTCTGTGTCAACATCAACTGATGCGCCCGCAGTCGATGATCGCATGCAACAATTAGCTGCCAATCGGGATTCGGCACTTCTAGCTCACAAGGCAGCACAAGAAGTGATGAAAGCCAGAAGCAAAGGACCTTATACCACCCCAAAGGAAGGTGATCTAGTTTGGCTAGATGCATCTACCCTCAAAAGGGATGTCCCGAGTGTGAAGCTGGCACCCCGACGAGTTGGCCCCTTCGAAATTACAAAAGTAATTTCACCAGTGGCTGTTCGGCTCAAGATCCCTGATACGTGGCAAATACATCCGGTATTTCACACATCACGGATCTACCCTTTCGAAGAAAACGACGAATATGGAAGAGCCAAAGCGCCACCCCTACCGGACCTGATCAATGAACTTCCTGAATGGGAAGTCGAAAATATCCTCAAACACCAAGTCATGGGCTCGAGAAGGAAAATCAAAGGACGCGTCTCTGCGCCCAGAGGAACAGCCAAACAACAAACTTACCAATACCTGGTCAAATGGACCGGATATGGCCACTCCTCTAACACCTGGGAACCGGAGGAAAACCTATATAACGCCCTCGAAATCCTCCAATCCTACCAGAGACGAAACAAGATCCCTCTCACACATGGCCCATGAACACAACTCTGAACACTACTTGTCCTTCGACGAATTTACCCTATCAGACTACGAGAACTCCCATATCGCCTTCTCCGATGACTACGACTTTTCCGCCTCTCCACCACCTCCCCCGCTACAGCACCTACCAGCAGATCGAAACATCACAGCAATTCAGGAACACTGGGACCAGGTCACCTCCGGTGCACCAGGACCCGTTCAGAACCCCCACTCCGCGTTCACGGTTCATTCGCTCTCCCTCACCAAGGGGAAGCGAAAGGCCAGAATCGCTAAGACCACCCCCTACCCATCTGCCTTACCCGAAAGGCCCTACCTACCCCTCGGCTCCTATCACGCCTGCAATACCCCTACCGCCAGCCGTCACTCCTCCCTGGTCTCCCAGACCGCTGATACAGAGACAACCTCTACCCACGAGACCCCTGACGCACCCACTTCAACTGTTGCCCCAAAACTCACCCAGCAACAGACAGCGTCCGAGGTCGACTCCCCCTCCGAGACCAAGACATGCTTGGTACCCTCGGCGGAACAACTCCTCTGTATTCTGTGGGTGCTCGAAAACTTCGAGCACTGGGACTCACTTGGCTGGCGAGCAGGCGAACACCATGACCGCTTACGGATGCTGTCTCAAATCTACCGAGGTTCAGAATTCATAGTGGCCCACATTCCCCAAATATTCACCACTACAGAAACCATCGCCGGTCACGTCTCCAAAAAGGTCGACCTAGACCTGTTCACGGGAGACAATATCGACGATGTAGGGGACATACAATGTGCCGTCGTGAATCTGGCCTTTATGGAATTCGGAGAAAACCTTTGGCACTCCTTTTGAGACTTTCGCCCTGCCTCTGCTCAAGCCTCTGACCCAGCATCGGCTCTCGGATGCAACAAAGGCAAGAGCCCAGAATCTCCTGGACCTCAACCTCCTCTCCCAACGGGCCAAGAAATGGATCTTCAGTTCAGCGGACTATCTCCACCGTCATGGACAGAAGATCGGCCAGAGAGTGGTGAACCAGGAGGACTGGACACGGGAGGAACTCCAACGACTTGTGGAGTTAGCTTCAAAGGGGAATCAACGGGCTCTAGCTCGTCTCCAGGTTCAGACAACAGCTCCTCTACCTTCGAACTGGACGACGACATTGCCTCGAACAGACACTCTGTGCGGCTCGAAGGAGTCAAGACCCTCCTTGACCACACAGCCAGCCTTCTCGCCGAACGATCCCTTGGCAGAGATGTCGGCTACGTGGACTGGAGAAATTTCTTACACTCCACCTACTTCAATTCAGCCATACGAGCACTACGCCTACCATACACCTTGAATGCACGGTCCCCCTTCCCTCTTCCACACTTGACCAGCTCATTCCTCGTCGTTCCGTACGATGACGACCTCCCGAAAACCCTGTCTGGGAGACTTCAAGTCGACTGGAGTAGCCCCTTTTGGGGAATGCACTGTTACGACTGTACCAGACTCGGGCATATCGGATGTGCCAATGGCAGAGGATCTCGCTGGACTCAACCCGGAACTGTGCTTCCAAGGGCAAGGCCAAGACGAGGTCGCCGTCGCTCCCCCACCAACCCCTCCGTCTTACGACGAGGCAATCATTAAACCTTCTCCCCCGACTTCGCAGTCGAGCTCCTGACTTTAAATCGAGCCCTCCCTCAAGAACAAACCTGCCTCTCCGGTGCTTCGGCCTTGAGAGGGGGGTATTGATACGACATGGACTTCTTTTCTTTTCTTTTCTTTTCTTTTCTTACATGCGTAGCATGCCTAGCGACGCTCGCGTGACCCTATGATTCCCTTCTACAGACGCTTACTATACACCATCCTTATATGGCCTTCCCTTCCCTCGATTGGCTTCTTGCGATCGACATGACTCGCCCTATCTCTTCTACTTCTCCCGCAGTGAGTCATTTCCCCTTTTTGGACACTATTTCATTTCACGTGTCCTCGACGCGTCTCCCCTTTCCAATGGACCCATAGTTGGTACGCAGGCTATGTTCCCTATCTCTGACTTGACGCGTCTTTGTTCTCACGAGCGCGTCCTCTACACGACTCATCCAAAGACTGCCAAATAGTCTGAGGTAGTATATATACTCATAGGGACCTGCCTGTAAAACCCAACTTTTAGCTACCTTGCAATCAGGATAGCATTTCTCTGCAACCTTTACCTCAGAACTGCTTGCCTGACCATAGAGGGGGTAAAACTATTAAGCCCCTGAGGTTAACCCTGGAATATCGCAAGCGCGCTGTTGCTCCCCTATAGAGCCTCAGCGCCAACACTTGTCGCTTTCAGCAGGTGAGATATCCAGCGCGTAACACTTATCTGACTTGTCAGGCTGAAAATGTCCTTTGCCATTTCACCTTCTGCAGGCTCATTTTCTTTTGTGGGGATCCTCCCTCTACAGTTTAACCCCCCTGCTTATGTTGGTAAATCCCTGAGGGATGTGGAGTCTCCAGGGATGAGGGTCACTCATTTTAATTATTCACCAGTGCATCTACTACACTTACTGGCAACTATGTCATTTGGCTACATGTAATGGAATACTGGGAGTACCTTTTTGTTGGAGATTGAATCACCTCTGTGTGATGTATATTTGGTGCGAGTTTTCACTTGCTTACATAAGCGCTTAGAGTGCACTTAGTACTACACTTTTTGGTACTAATCCCTCAGTAGTTGAGTCACTACTGAGGCTGCCTACAGCCCTTTTCTACACTTTTATTTGCCTGTGAGGTGGATAGAGGCCCCTGGTAGCTGGAATTAGTATATGGCAATCAAGATATCACTCATGGGTCTGCTGGGATGAGCCTAGTTGTTGGATTACAGTGATTTATGTGGAATATGAAAGGTAACAATACATCAATGATTAGATAAGTTTCCTTATATATCTAAGTGGGGGGTCATGAGTGAAAGCATGAGCATGAGCGACATTGTGTGTGCCAACTTTGAGCCCACCTAATTTCATGCCACACTCATAGCCTTGTAGTCATTTGGCAAAGGGTGATTCTGACTCCAAAAAATTGCATGTCCTTGCAACAGTTATAAAAGCATGGGGGGAAGACAGGGTGGATATACCAGCTGTCATCCCCATTATCTGGGTTACTCTACCTCAATACCCTGGAAAACATTACTCAGGCAGCTTAGCTTGATGACTATGTACACCAAGTGCATCTGCAGGCTTGAGAGACAAAATGAATGCAGACAACCAAGGCAGTAGAATAGAGGGGCCTCAGATACTTGTGTTGTGCTTCAACGGTACTTGTGGGCGGTTTGATGGAGATGTGAGTCCTTGTTTCTGAGATTGGTATGTCTTTCCCAACTACTGAGCAAACTCCAGAATATGAACGTGGTCAAGTTCTTTGGTCTTCTTCACAGAGATATGTGGAACAAACAGTGGTGCTACTATCAGGTTAGTAGAAGATCCATTTATACCCTGGTGCATGAGCCCAACTGTTTTGTCACCTTTACAGCCAGGGGTAGGAATGTACTTTGAACCAGGTGTTGTTTCCCCACTGTTCTCCTGGGGTGCCAAAATCCTGGACAAAGCCATTGTGTGGTATGTACAGTGACTCAAAAAACTGTCCAGATGTTTGCCACTTTTTCAAAGATTGGCCTGTAACTCTGTCCATACTTATCTATAAATCATGAAAAAATAGGGGTTGATAGCCATTGGTCAGGTGATCATGGATGCCAAATATGGTTATGATCATGTGACCCAATCTGTTACAATTAAATCCACAATGGCAAGTACTCATCTGGACAGTTTTTTTGCAGGGTATCCAAATGACAATGGGTATAATATATCTAGTACTTTGTGTATCCACCCCTAGCCTTAAGCACTGCTGCAACCCTTCTAGGCATACTGTTGATCAAATTAAGGCACACATCCCTGGGAATTTCCTTCCATTCCTGTTCAATCCTCTTCCACAACTCCTCTATGCCCTTGGGGGGTACTGGGTAGGTTCTCAGCCTTTTCTTCAGGTGATTCCAAAGGTGTTCAATGGGATTGAGATCTGGTGACTGTGCAGGCCAGTCTAGAAGCTCAACACCATGATCACTGAACCATTTTTTGGCCAATTTTGATGTATGCTTGGGATCTCCATCTTGTTGAAAGATGAAGTTATTGGAATCCATCCCATGTTGCTCCACAGATTGGAACAGATGATCCCCCATAATTTTGGTATAGAGTGCTGCATCCATCCTCCCATTAATCCTGCACATTTGACCCACTCCATGCACTGTCATGCAGCCCCAAATCATCAAACTCCCCCCACCAAACTTGACAGTACCTTGAACATGTTGGTTTGTAAGAGGAGCCCCTGGCTTTTTTGACACCCAAAGCCTCCCATCTGACCCCAGACAATTGATTTTGGTCTCATCAGACCAAACAACCCTTGCCCAGTCTTCTTCAGTCCAGTGTTGGTACTTCTGTGCAAATGCATAGTGCTGTCACACATGCCAAGGCTGAAGTTGAGGCTTTTTTGCTTTCACAACAGCCTTCAGGTTCTCCTTCTTGAGGTGATTCCTGATGGTCTGGGTACTGACATCAAGCCCACCAAGTTTCTTGACTTGGATGGCTGGATGGCAGTATCTGCTTGCCCAGAGGTGATTAGGTGAGCAAGATGATGATGATCATGGTTGGTAAGTTTAGAGGGATGACCACCAGCATTGATGGGAGGGGGTGAGATGGCCTTAGAACAAAGTTCTGAGACAGTAGAATGACCAATGTGGAGTTTGGTAGCAATTTGATGACAAGATTGGCCATCTTGAAGCATAGACAGCACAGCTAGCTGAGTCTCAGGGGAGATGGGCTTCATGGGGGATAGGGAGCATAATGTCCAGAGGTTGCACCTGATTTATGTATATTCATAACAGAGTTATATTAATTTGTTGAAATTCAGCACAGCCACACCATAATTCAACACAGCCACAGCCATCTCCACACTTCCAACCACCTGCAAAAAAACTGTCCAGATGAGTACTTGCCATTGTGGATTTAATTATAACAGATTGGGTCACATGATCATAACCATATTTGGCATCCATGATCACCTGACCAATGGCTATCTACCCCTATTTTTTCATGATTTATAGATAAGTATGGACAGAGTTACAGGCCAATCTTTGAAAAAGTGGCAAACATCTGGACAGTTTTTTGAGTCACTGTATACATAGTGACCAGCACAGATGTTAGGCAAACCACATTTGCTCAGGTATCTCCACATGCATGTCATGGATGGGTACAAATTCCTGATGGCTAATTATCATGAGGGGGACAAGATATGTTTGTTTGGTGAGGATGCTTCTTGAAAGATCCCTTTGGTCTGTTAAAGTTGTGCAGGGTTCTCCTGTGGTGCCTATATGACCCAAGCACTTGCCAGGATGTTAGCCAAAGTGAGCATGCAACTCAAATGAATCTCAGTGTCATCTTATTTGCATTGTCTTGAAAGGTCAGAATACTTTCACATGACAACCTGCAATCTGTGACATTCATGTATGAGTACTACAAATGAGAAGACAAGGAGGGCAAGAGATTGGCTAGAAGGTTCAAGAAGAAGTTCTGCCACAAAGTACATATCAAGTTCATTGGTGTGTGGTATGTGCTGCTGTAAATTGGGTCTGCACTCATCTGAGTCAACACCTTTCCTCAGGGACATGGTGCAGAGTACTGGCCTCTGATATGCCATGCCCTATTTTTGCCCTCCCAACAGTGGACTTTCATTTCCCTTCACCTTTGGTCTCCTCATGTACTTGAGATGCATCCTGCAATGCTTACTCAGTCATGTTTCCCCTTTTAGACACTTACCATATGCCATCTCTTATATGGCTTCCCCTTCCCTTGATTGGCCTTCTCCAATCAACATGACTCGATGCTTCCCATTTCATATTCCATGCATCAAGTCACTTTCCTATTTTGGATCACAATGGGATACATGTGATGCATCCTTCACATGTACACATGGTAGTGTCCCCTTTCTTGGACTTGTTTCCTTCCCTAGGGAATACCCTATGCCCTGGTACCCATCTTGAGTCACCTTACCTAGTTTGTAGTGTGTCTTGATGCATCTTTGACACACAGTACCAAAAGACCACCAAACACTCTCAAGTAGTATATATACCCACAGGGACTTGGATGTATTCCTTAGCTTTTAGCTACCTTGCAACCAGGCTAGCTTCTCTCTGACAAACACTACCTCAGAACTGCTTGTCTGGCCATAGGAGGGGTAAAACTATTAAGCCCTCTAGGTAAACCCAGGTAATATCACAAGAGTGTGGATGCACTTTGCCTCCTTGCCAACACCAGCCTATTTTGGCTGGTGAGATATTCCTGTGCATAACAAAAGCTAAAGGCTTGACAATGTAACTCTCGAGAACTTTGAAGTTCCTTTGAAGTCTTCCTAGGTCGACAATCGTCCCTAGTGAAGTCTCAAGTTCCCCACCCCTGAAGGGTAGATTGATCAAACTCCCCTTCATCTTCTATGAGGAATGTCCTTGCAGCAGTCCTGCTGGCCCTCTAGAAGATTTCATCCTTGGACACTTGGAACACCTGAGGGAAATACCCCAGCCATTGTCCACCCCATCATCCAACCTTTTAACCCAACACTGCCAAAGTGTCTTCACACCCAAGTGGTAACCCTCCTGATCCTCAGAGACCACCCTCTGTAGCAGGATCAACCTCCTCCTGATTTAAACCCCTGGTTCCTAGCAAAAGGAAACAGAAGCAGAAGGAGAAACCTCCTGGGACATCTGCTCTACCCCTTTGCTGAGAACCTTCCTCTTCATCCCAATATCACCCTTACACTGCCAAGGCATCCCCTGCTTCCCCGAAAACAACTTTGCCAGTAGCAGAGGCCATAGCCCTTACCAGAAAGGCTAGCAGTGCTACTCAACGAGGCACCCCTTTGTTCCTTGAAAACCCCTATGGAGTCTTTACAACTGCCCTAGTACAAGGAACCCAACCAGCAGAACAAGAACTGCATATTGCTCCTGAAAGGCAAGAGGAGGACTCTTCACTTGGAGGCAACTTCCTGGATTCTCATCAACAAATCCACCCCACATATCTCAATATCAAAATGGGAGAAGAACCATTTGCAGGTCAGGTGGATGTACCCATCACACAACTGGTGATGTGGTACCATGACCAGTTTAAAAGCAAAGTAGACTTCATGATCCCTACTAAGGCAATGGACCCTGGAGGCTCCAGAGGAGATCCTGAGGAGAAAGGAAAGGGATATGACTCTAACTCTGGAGTAGGGCCCAAGGAACTGAACCTCAACCGACCACACAAGTATGATGGAAACCACACAACCTACAATGCTTGGTTGACATCCATCAAAACCTATCTGGGTATCAACTCCCACATCTACTGATCAGCAGAGCAGAAGATTGGCTTTACCCTGTCCTTTATGGCAAAGGGTTCAGCCCAAGCATGGGCAGAGAACTATGCCAAGAAAAATCTTCTACTTGATGCAATTTGGATCATGGACTCCTGGTTGGAGTTCCTTGCTAAACTTGACCTGATGTTCAAGGTTGGGGATGTGTCACAGATGGCATTACTTAAACTCTCTTTGATCCAACAAGGGTCAAGGACCCTTGAAGAGTATGTCACTGACTTCCTCAATGCTTCAAACAAGGCAAAGTTGTCTGAGATGAGCCCTGAGGCTGGAGTCTTCTTTGGAAGAGGTCTCAAACCCAAGCTGAATGAGTGGATCCTGAAAACCAATACTTGCCCAACAATGCCAGCAGAATGGATCACAGCTGCATCAGCCACTCAAACCACTCTCTCTCAACTTCACCTGTTCATGGGTCAACAGATGAAAGAAGACCAATGCATCCTGGGACAAAACATTATGAAGTCCCATTTCAACTGAGCACCAGATTGAGATCCTTATGCTATGGATGTTGATCACCAACAGAACTCTGGTGGGCCCCTGAAGAAGCCCTGGAACCAGAAAAGCAATCAATGATCCCAGATCAGAGAGATCACATGTTGGGGATGTAATGAAGTTGGTCATCAAAGATTGGAATGTCTGAAAGAAGGACACTCTCCAAATCAAGAAGATTGGCAGAAGAAGATCTGCCAACTGCTTCAAGAACTTCAAGAAGAGGAAGAAGCCAAGTCTATCACTGCCAAAATGACTGAGCACATAGTCTTGCACAATGATCCCCACACTCCACAGGATTTTTAAACAGCTCTCCTGTGACTGCACAGGGCAGAGCTAAGAACTTTCAAATCTCTTCAGCAACCAGGACTTGGACTAATAGAACTACTTCTGTAGCCATGGACTTTGAGCAATTGAAATCTGTTTTGACCACCTCACTGTTTGGATCCTTGTTCCTAGTTGACAGAGAAGACACAGCACTCAAGGTGGTGATTGATAGTGGTGCTGAAGTCAATGTCATCCACCTGAACATAGTCCAGAAGTACAGACTTAAATGAACTCGAGTCAAGCATCCATGGATGGCAAGAAGTTTTGAAGGACCAAGCCAACAGAAGGTCACCCACATTTGCACCTTCAATGCTCAAATTTTCCACAAACTGGTGAAAATTCATGCCTTCAAAATGGAACTCAAATCTCACAAGGATGTCCTGCTAGGGATGCCTTTCCTGGCCAAGTACAACCCCATATTTGATTGGAAGAAATGAAAAATGATAGGTTTCAGAGACCCTTGTCTCTTGGAACTCTCCCTATCATCAGATGAGGAAGATTATGACAATGAAGACTTGGTTATGTTGTGGAAGATGTCAATATCAACTCAATTAGAGGTGGCTCTTCAGAAGGAAGAAGTTGCCCTTCCCCCACATTACAAGAGGTTCACCAAGGTCTTTTTGGAAGATGACACACCACTTCCACCTTGCTGATGACTTCAAACTGAAAAAGGCACTGGTCTACCCTCTCTCTCGAGAAGAGTTACAGGCTCTCGATGAGTTCTTGGAGGAGAACCTAAAAGCTGGGAAGATATGAAAATCAAAATCTCCCCAGGTGTTGCCAGTGTTTTTCATAGGAAAGAAGGATGGCAAAAAGTGGCTAGTGCAAGACTACCACAAACTCAACAAATATACCATGAAGGATTCCTACCCTTTACTGGATGTAAAATCCCTTCTCGACCAGCTGGCCAAGTCAACCTACTTCATGAAGTTCGACATTTGTTGGGGATTTACCAATATCCAGGTAAAGGAAGGAGATGAATGGAAAGGAGCCTTTGTCACCCCTCGTGGCCTCTTTGAGCCTACAGTCATGTTCTTTGGGCAATGCAATTCCCCCCCAACCTTCCAGCAATGTATGGAGACAGTCTTTGCCAACATGATGTATGTGAAGAAACTCATCATCTTCATGGATGATGTTATGGTACATGCCAAGACTAAGGATGAGCTTTACAGATGAGTGGAAGAATTTGTGTTGATTGCCCTCAAAGAGGAGCTTAGACTGAAGATCTCAAAGTGTACCTTCAAGATGACCAAAGTCAAGTTCCTGGGCTTCCTTATTCAACAAGGATGGATCAGACCCTCCAAAATGAAATTGGCAGCCATCCAAGAGTGGAAGGCCCCTAACAATCTACACAAACTATGACAGTTCCTGGGTTTCTGCAATTTCTATCAGCAGTTCATCCTGTCATTCTCTCAAATCGCTTGTCTGCTTCACCATCTTTCAAAGAAAAACATTCTGTTCAAGTGGGACCTGGAGCAAGCTGATGCCTTTGTGCAGCTTAAGCAAGTGCTGTACTCCCAGCCCATTCTTCACTTACCCAACTTTTCAAAGCCATTCACCCTCTTCACAGATGGCTTGGCAGTGGGGACTGGCACAGTCCTCTGTCAGCAGTTTGAGGATGGCAAGCTCCACCCCTGTGCCTACCTTTCAAAGTCATTGGTCAGTGCTGAACAAAACTACCAGGTGTATGACCTGGAACTCTTGGCCATCATGAGAGCCTTCAAGGAGTGGAGACACTACTTAGTCTCCCCAGTAGCCCCCACAACAGTGTACACTGACCACCAAAACCTTACCTATTACCAGTCACTGCAACAACTCTCTCAAAGGCAGACCTGCTGGGCTGCTTTCCTCCAAGACTTTCCTACTCAGCTTGCACACAAACTGGGAAAGCTAATGACTATCCCTGATTCTCTTTCCCACTGCCCTGACTATTCCACTGACCCTTCCCCAACAACTACAGTCCTCCTGCCCTTGTTGTGGCTTGAGGGGGGGGTGAAACTCCTGTTTTCTGTGGAAAAGTCCCATTCTCCCATGCCTAAGCTGAAAGGAAATGGAAAGAAAAGAGAAGCCCCACTTATACCTGTAAAACCCCTGGCTCAGAAGAAGAGCCAGACAGTTTTGTCCTCATCCCCATCCACCCAAATGTCCAACCTCAATAACAAGTCATCCAATAGTGTATGACAATTGGACAGAGGAGTGTTCGCAATATCTGCCAACCTCTTCAACAAAATCAAGGAAACAACCCTGAAAGACAAAACCCTCACAAAGAATGACACCATATGTGAGGAGGACAATCAAACCAAGTGACACAATGGTCAACTCTATGTCCCTCCTCCCCTCCAGTGAGAGTACCTCCAGGATAATCATGATCTGGCAGCTGCAGGTCACCCTGGAGTGAAAGTGATGATGTGGAAGATGAAAAACAAAGTGTGGTGGCCTGGAATGTGGAAGCAGGTGAGAGAGTACATGAAGGGATGCCCTGGCTGTCAAGCAAACAAGGTCATCACTCACCCTCTCACACCTCCAGTTATGCCAAACAACATGGCAAAGAACCCCTTCCCATTCAAACAAATCTCCATGGACTTTGTCACTGATCTACTGGAGTCAGAAGGATATGACTCCATCCTCACTATCATGGACCAAGGACTTACCAAAGGAGTAGTCCTAGTCCCCTGCAAGAAAACATGTGACTCTCTTGAATTGGAAAACCTTTTCCTCCAATATGTGTACCCCTGATATGGCATACCTGATGCCATAATATTGGATAGGGGTCCACAGTTCATGTCAGCTTTCACCACTAAACTCTATGAGGTGCTAGGCATACAGCAGAAACTCTCTATGGCCTACCACCCACAAACCAATGGTGAAAGTGAACATGTCAATCAAGAAGTTGAGACCTACCTTTGGATGTATTGCGATGCCAGGCCAGAAGATTGGGCTCAGTACTTACCCCAAGCCAAGTTTGTGCATAATTCCAGGGTCCATTCCATCCATCAGCAAACCCCTTATTCATTGATCTATGGATACAACCTGGTGCCCTACCCTTCCATGCCCAAAACATCTGATGTGCCTGCCATAGAAGACTGCATGCAACAATTGGCCACCAATCAAGATTTGGCAATTCTCTCTCACAAAGCTGTGCAGCAAGTGATGAGAAGTCGAAGTCAAGGGACTTACACTGCCCCCAAGGAAGGACAGCTGGTCTGGCTGGATGCAGCTACCTTAAAAAGGGACATCCTGAGCATGAAGCTAGCACCCTGATGCATTGGCCCCTTTGAGATTACCAAAATAGTCTCCCCTGTGGCAGTTCAGCTCAAACTTCCTGAAATGTGGAAAATACACCTGGTATTTCACATGTCACAGATCTACCTGTTTGAAGAAAATGACAAATATGGACAAGCCAAAGTGCCACCCCTTCCCAATCTGATTGGTGACCTACCCAAATGGGAAGTCAAGAACATCCTCAAACATTGAGTCATGGGCTCATGGTGCAAAGGGAAAGGACACGTAAAAGGATGCATCTCTACACCCTTGACAGTCACCAAACAACAAACATATCAATACCTGGTCAAATGGACTGGATATGGGCATTCCTCAAATACTTGGGAACCCCAAGAAAACCTATATAATGCCCTGGATATCCTCCATTCTTACCAGAAGTGACATTGCCTCCTACCCACAAATGTCCCATGAACACAACTCTGAACACCTCTCTCTCAATGACTACACCATATTCATGTCAGAGAATGAACACATTGCCTTCTCCAATGATTACAACTTCGACAATTCACCATCCCAAACCCCTCTACCATCCACATCCTCTGAGTCATCAGACCCAATGCTCAGAGGACTTTGAGAATACTGGTCCCAGGTCACCACAGGTACCCTGGGACCCATTCCAAACCCCAGATCATCCTTTACAGTCTGTTTGCTCACCAACACCAAGGCTAAGCGAAAGGCCCAAGTCCTTAAAACCTCCCCCTACCCCTCTGCACTTCATCTCCCATGTAAGACCCCCCATTCTCGGAGCCTATCAAAGCTGCAGCTCCACTGCTGACTCCTCCCCTATCTCCCAAACCCCTGATCCAGAGACAACCCCTTCTGACATGACCTCTCACCCATCCACTGCAAGTGTCACCCCAAAGCTCACTGAGCAACAGACAGCAAATGAGGTTGACTCCCCCAGTGAGGCCAAGACAAGCCTGGTACCCTCACTGGAACAACTCCTCCATATTCTGCAGGTGCTCAAAAACTTCAAGCACTGGGACTCACTTGGCTGGTGAGCAGGCGAACACCATGAGCACCTATGGATGTTGTCTCAGATCTACCAAGGTTCAGAATTCATAGCTTCCTGTGTTCCCCAAATCTTTGAAGTGTCTCAAGGGCTCCAGGGAAATGTCACTCGAAGGACTGACATGGACCTCTACAATGGAGACCACATTGATGACATTGCAGACATCCAAAAGGCTATGGTGAACCTCATGCATACCATGTTTGGAGAAGAAGTCTGGCATTCCTTTCAAGACTTTTGCCCCCACTCTGCTCAGGCCATTGACCTGGCACTTGCTTTCAACAGCGATAAGTGCAAGGGCCAACAACCTTCTCAAACTCAATCTCCTGTCCAAGAGAAACAAGCAGAAACTTCTGTCATCAGCAGACTACCTCTGTCATCGAGGACAGTCAATGGGACAGATAGTGGTGAACCACAAGGACTGGACATGAGAAGAACTGGGTATGTTGATAGAGATGGCCTCGAGAGGGAGCTCTCTAGCTCTGAGTTGACTTCATCCAGTGAAGAGATGATCGAGGTCCCTGATGACTTGGCAGGTTCCCCAAGAGAACAAGGCGTCAAGGTCCTCCTCAACCACACTGCCTCTCTCCTTATTGAATGATCCATTTGCTGTCAGGTCCACTACAATGATTGGTGGAACTTCCTTCACTCTGCCTACTTTAATGCAGGAGCTCAAACACTTAATCTTCCTTTTGCCCTGAATGTGCACAACCCCTTCCCTGCTCTGCACACTGCTTCCTCCTCCCTTGTTCTCCCCTATGATGATGAACTTCCAAAGGTCATCTCCAGATGAAAGCAGTTAGATTGGAGCCACCCCCTCTGGGAAATGTGTTGTTACAACTGTCTACGGTGTGGCCATCTCCTGTGTTGTAACAGACAAGGCTCCAAATGGATGATCCCCAGGACTGTACTCCCCCAACTCTACCCTTGCTGACATTGCTCCCCTACCAACCCATCAGTTCTATGCAGGGGCCCCCTCTAGGCTCTCCTTTTATGATTCTTACCCATCTCTCTGGTGTTTTGACCTTGAGAGGGGGGTAATGATATGCCATGCCCTATTTTTGCCCTCCCAACAGTGGACTTTCATTTCCCTTCACCTTTGGTCTCCTTGTGTACTTGAGATGCATCCCACAACACTTACTCAGTCATGTTTCCCCTTTTAGACACTTACCATATGCCATCTCTTATATGGCTTCCCCTTCCCTTGATCAGCCTTCTCCGATTGACATGACTTGATGCTTTCCATTTCATATTCCACATGTCAAGTCACTTTCCTATTTTGGATCACAATGGGATATGTGCAACACATCCTTCACATGTACACATGGTAGTGTCCCCTTTCTCAGACTCATTTCCTTCCCTAGGGAATACCCTATGCCCTGGTACCCATCTCGAGTCACCTTACCTAGTTTGTAGCATGTCTTGATGCATCTTCGACATGCAGTACCAAAAGACTGCCAAACACTCTTGAGTAGTATATATACCCATAGGGACATGGATGTATTCCTTAGCTTTTAGCTACCTTGCAACCAGGCTAGCTTCTCTCTGACAAACACTACCTCAGAACTGCTCATCTGGCCATAGGAGGGGTAAAACTATTAAGCCCTCTAGGTAAACCCAGGTAATATTGCAAGAGCATGGATGCACTTCACCTCCTTGCCAACACCAGCCTATTTTGGCTGGTGAGATATTCCTGTGCATAACAGCCTTGTGATGGGAAAAAGCTTTCCCTTCACAGGTTCAAACAACTTCATAAAAACCTTCAGACAAGCTCTCACACTTGATGAGCTGGGTTTGTCACTGTGGCCATCTTCATACCTGGCTCACCTACTCCAAAGTGTCATGCCAAGTACAGACCCAAACTCTGTCACCAACCCTTGAAGGAACAGATATCCAATTTAGTTAGAAAGGCTAAATCATGTTGTGAGGATTTGGCCCAATGTGGAAGGGCCAGTTGTTTAGATGCATCAGCAAAACTGTTAGTCACTGTACAGCACTGTACAGCTTGCAACAGCCTGCTACAGTGCCCACAGCACTACAGAAAGGTCCCCCCCTGTCCAGTACTGTCACAGCACTGTACAGTCCTGTACAACTACTAGGCTTTTTTCCTAATGCCACTACCATTTTTTGCTAATACCACTACTATGCTTTTTTCCTAATCCCACTACCATTTTTTGCTAATGCCACTACTACACTTTTTTCCTAATCCCACTACCATTTTTTGCTAATGCCACTACTACACTTTTTTCCTAATCCCACTACCATTTTTTGCTAATGCCACTACTACACTCTTTTCCTAATCCCACCACCATTTGTTGCTAATACCACTACTATGCTTTTTTCCTAATCCCACTACCATTTGTTGCTAATCCCACTACTATGCTTTTTTGCTAATCCCACTACACTTTCAAGCTAATAGGACTATCACTCTGTCACAGAAATCAAATCAAAAGTAGTCATATATTCAAATTCAAGTACTACCACATAATAGCCTAATAGAACTACACTTTTTTGCTAATAACACTACCTACTACATTTTTTACCAATAGTACTATGCTTTTTGCTACTACTACTACACTTTTTACTAATACTACTAGGCTTTTTGCTACTACTACTACACTTTTTTTCTAATACCACTACACTTTTGGGTAATCAAGTGCATGGTAGTAGTGGGCAAATGGCATACACTACCCCATAGTAGGAATTGGCCTTTGTTTGGTTGGCTTTGGCCACTTGCATGAAAGGCATGGGTTTTGGTGTCCACTATATCATGTTTTGGGGTATTTTTGGGACTTTGCAAAATTTCAAGGCATTAGTGGCTGTGCTCACTTGACAAAAAAGCTAATCACTACTATGCTTTTTTGCTGATCAATACTACTGTACATTTCCTAGTCACACTACAATTATTTGGTAGTCAAAAAAGCAAACTTTTGCTACACAACATTTAACTACTCAAACACTAATCAACACTACACTTTTTTGGTAGTCAAAAAGTGCAGACTTTACTACACTTTTGCTAATCAAAACAGTTGCCACTACATTCATTAGGTAATCAAAAATGTGCCACAACACTACACTTTTGGTAATAAAATGTACACTACACTACACTAATTGTATTTTGCTTGTATCTCAACCATTTTTGCATGGATGGATGGGATAAGCATACCTCTGGGGTCTTCTAGTAAGGCACTACAACTTTCATTATGACATCTTTGAAATTTAATTTTTGAGACATCCAATTTTTTGGGTATTTTGCATTTTTCTCACCCATTTTTGGGCATATCAATTAGATAAGCATATTCCCACAATCCTGTGATCCAGCCCCACAACTTTCATTATGACATCATGGCTGTACAGTGGCATCTATGGGAAGCCCCTATCTCTGTAGCACTGTGTATCTGTAGGCCTGTCACTTCTGTGGGAGCCTGTGGGTAACTGTGGGTTGTGTGACATGGTACTGTCACACCATACCTCACTGTGCACTGTGACACTGTAGGTAGGCTGTGACATCACTGTGGCAGTGTGACCTCTGTGCCAAAAAGATGGTTTTGCTGATGTGATTTCTTTTATCTGACCTCTGTGTTCACTTCTCTTTATTTGACATTTGATCCTGCTTTTCCCATACAGACATGATATATTCCATGCCTAGCAGATACCCTATAAAAAGGGCCATGTATCATACTGTTACTGGGATGCTCTTTACTACCTCAGAAAAATACCAGACCCTTTCATTTGGAAATTTGAGTAGTAGTTTGAGAATCCTTTCTATTGTGTTGAGGTTGCAAATCTTATGAACTTTGCATCTGTGGTACATATTTTTTTCCTGCAACAACAGGTCTACCATCAAATTCTAAAATCTCCCTGATACTCTTCTCAATAAACTCATGAACTGATCACTTGCCTGCACAAGAGTAAGTATCACCACACTCTGAAAAATGACTAACAATACCTGTTATAATCTTCACCACACCACCCATGTGCAAGCAAACTTGTTACCCCCCCAGCTCAATGTCTCAGCCTGGCACAGAGATCATTGGCATCACCCTGATGTCCAAACTGACCCCAATTGGGAGTCAATACTCTAGCCAGTCAAGACTCTGCCATATTGGTGCACAAAGCTGCACAGGAAGTCATGCAAGGTCACTCCAAAGGGACCTACACAGCCCCAAAGGAAGGGGACTTGGTTTGGCTGGATGCAGTGACCCTGAAAAGGGATGTCCCAAGCTTGAAGCTAGCCCCCTGACATGTAGGTCCATTTGAAATTACCAAGGTAATTTCCCCTGTGGCAGTACAGCTGAAGATCCCAGAAATGGGGAAAATACATCCAGTATTTCACACATCATGGATCTACCCATTTGAAGAAAATGATGAATATGGAAGAGCTGCAATGCCACCCCTACTGGACCTGATCAATGATCTTCCTGAATGGAAGCCAAGAACATTCTCAAGCATCATGTTATGGGTGCAAGAAGGAAACAAAAAGGATGTGTCTCTGCACCTCAAAAGGCTGCCAAACAACAAACATATCAATACCTGGTCAAATGGACTGGGTATGGACATTCATCTAACACATGGGAGCCCAAGGAAAATCTATATAATGCCCTGGACATCCTCCATTCCTACCAGTGGTGCCATCAACTCCCCCTCAGCAATGTCCAGTGAACACAACTCTGAACACCACTCCATGTATGACAAGTGTACCCTATCAGACTATGAGAACTCCCATATTGCCTTCTCCAATGATTATGACTTTGCAAGTTTGCCACCCCTGCCCCCTTTATCACCTGCATCACCTGATGCAGTCACCACAGCTCTTCAGGGCTACTGGGACAAGGTCACCTCCAGTGCACGTGGCACTGTCTCCAACCCCCACTCCTCATTCTCAATCCAAACAGTTGCCCTGAAGACAAAGCAATGGGCTAGAATTGCAAAGTCTGCCCCCTACCCCTCCACATTACCAAGAACCCCACCACTTGGGGCCTATAGAAGCTGCAACTCCCCTCTCCCATCTCTCAACTCCTCCCCTGTCTCCCAAACCCCTGATCCAGAGACAACTGCTGGGGACTCACCCTTTAACACACCTGCTGCAAATGTCACCCCACTTCTCACCCAGTGACAGAGAGCCAGCAAGGCTGACCCCCCTTCCAAAGCCAAGACAAGCCTGGTACCCAAGGTGGAACAACTCCTCCATGTTCTGCAGGTGCTTGAAAACTTCAAGCACTGGGACTCACTTGGCTGGAGAGCAGGTGAATATCATGACTGCCTGCAGATGTTGTCTCAGATCTACCAAGGTTCAGAATTCATAGCAGCCCATGTCCCCCAACTCTTCAAAGTCAGCAAAGGCATCTTGGGTCATGTCATGAAGAAGGTCAACCTAGACCTCTACACTGGTGACCATATTGATGATGTTGCTGACATTCAGCATGCCATAGTCAACCTCACTCATACTATGTTTAGAGATAAGCTCTGGCATTCCTTTTGAGACTTTCACCCCAACTCTGCTCAAGCCTATGACCCAGTATTCTCTCTCAGATGGAATAAAGGCAAGAGCCCAGAACTTGCTGGAGATAAACCTTCTAGCAAAAAGGGACAAGAAACATCTCCTGTCACAGGCAACCTTCTTCAGAAGCAAGGGCTCTTTGGTGGGCCAGAGAGTGGTCAACTTGCAAGACTGGACTTGGGAGGAGCTGGAAATGCTGATGGAGATGGCAGCAAGGGGCAGTCAAAGAGCCCTGAGTCATCTTCATCCTCCATCTCATCAGATGACTCCAGCACCACTTACAGACTCAATGATGACATGGCAAGCCACTCCCACTCCATCCACCTTGAAGGAGTCTGCATCCTTCTCAACCACACAGCCAGTTTGCTTGCATAACAATCTATTGGTGGAGAGGTCAGCTACACTGATTGGAGGAACTTCCTCCACTCAGCCTACTTTAACTCTGCTGTATGAGCTCTTTGACTGCCATATGCCCTCAATGCATGAATGCAGTTCCCTCTGCCCCACCTCTTGAGCTTGTTCTTAGTGGTCCCCTATGATGAAGACCTCCCCAAGATACTCTCAGGCCACCAACAGATCAACTGGAGCAGTCCCTTCTGGGGAATGCACTGCTATGACTGCACAAGGCTCAGACATATTAGCTGCTGGAATGGTCATGGCTCCAAGTGGACCCTCCCAGGCAGCATCCTCCCTAGGCTCTACAAGCCTCACTGCCAATCTCCCTCAAATCCCATGGTAAAGTGATGGGGCCCCATTTAATCTCCCCCTTTCAACACTCACAGTTGAGCTCCCTACTTAAAATCAAGCTGCCCCTGGATGCTCTTACCCATCTCTCCAGTGTTTTGACCTTGAGAGGGGGGTAATGATAAGCCACTTTATCCCTTTTATGTTTTTCCCTTTGGACTTCTCTCTTACTTTCACTTCTGTACTAGAGATGCATCTCTCATGACACTTACTCATTATGCTTCCCCTTTCAGACACTTATGATATGTTGTCCCTTATACAGCTTTCCTTTCCCATCAATCAGCTTCTTGCAATCAATGTGACTCAAGCTTATCATTTCATATTTCTCACCTCAAGTCATGTTTCCCCTTTTAGGTTACAATGGACTTCTACATGCCTCAATGCATCTCCCTCTTTCCTCTCTGGGACTTGGTGATTGTTCCCTCTGACTCTATGTGACATGATGTGTCTCAACATGAACATGTCCTCTGTGGCACACAAAGCCATACAGAGCAGAAGGGTATATATACCTGTAGGGACACACCTGTATCTCCCAGCTTTTAGCTACCTTGCAATCAAGCTAGTAGCTTCTCCCTCTTCTCAGAACTACTCCAGCTTGACCATAGGAAGGGTAAAACTATCAAGCCTTTGAGGTCAACACAGGCAATACTGCAAGAGCATTGATGCAACCTGCCTCAATGCCAACACTTGTCATTTTTGGCAGGTGAGGTATTCCTGTGTGTAACAACTGCTGCTTGCAACACCTGTCCTATGCTATTAATCCCAAAGGCTGGAAACCCACTGCATCTTCATGTCATAGTTGATCTTTGGGAAAGAAACAAGAACACCCATAAATTATCTTTGCCAATGCCAGACATGGATGGCATCCTAAGACAAGTAGTGAAGAAGCCATATCAATCAATAATTGATGGTGCTGATGGCTATGAACAAATACATGTCATACCTGAACATGTTGAGTGCACAGCTGTAGCCATGCCTGATGGTAATATGGTCAGCCATGTCATACAACAGGGCAACTGTAATGCACCTGCCACTGACCAGGTGCTAATGAACCACATATTTGGAGAACACAATGGCTCATTCTTGGATGTATACCTTGATGACATCATCATCTATTCCAATAGTCTGGAAGAACACATCAGACACATCAAGATCATGCTTGAGATCCTTACCAGAGAAAAGTTGTACCTTAGTGAGAAGAAGCTCCAGTTTCTCTGCAAAGAGGTTAAGATCCTAGGGAGGGTGGTGACTGATGATGGCATAAAAATGGACCCTGAAAAAGTTGACTGTATTGTCAATTGGAAGGTCCCTACCAACCAGACACTATGCAAAGGATTCATCAGGTCAGTAGGCTACCTTGCAGACAATATTTACAAGGTGCACATACCATTGGGAGTGCTCACTGAAGCCAGTGCCAAGACTTGTCCCTTCTGATGGATGTACACCAAACAACATGCCTTCAATACCATCAAACAGTATGTTGCCACCTGTGCACCTCATTGTTGTGTACCACTGGACTACAGTCCTGATGGGGACCCCATCTGGGTAATGACTGATGCCTGTGGAAATGGGATAGGTGGGGTAATAGTGCAGGGCCTGGACTGGAAGACATCCAAGGTAGCCACATTCTACTCTGCAAAATTGTTGTTGGCCCAATGAAACTACCCAGTACACAAGCAGGAGCTTCTGGCCAGGGTCAAAATGATGCTGTGCCATCATGACATACTGCAGGGCACTAAGTTTACTTGGGTGACTGATCACAAAAGTCTGATGTACCTCCTTGAGCAGAAAGATCTATCCAGCCATCAGGCATGCTGGCTTGAGAAACTGGCTGAGTTTGACTTTGATATCAAGTATGTGCCAGGTGAAGAGAACATCCTCCTGGATGCCCTATTGCAAATGTATGAATTCAATGCACCTGGCACTATCTGCATGCCAACTGAATACCTTCACTATGACATAGATGTAGAGGCATCAGTAGGTCTGGAATTGAGGAAATTGTTAATTAGTGCACCTGTCTATGTTGGTCTGGAGGCCCTTGCTGTCTCTCTTCACCCTCAAAAGCTGGCTCATCCCCTGAATGAAGTGGCACCACAAGCACTATCAGCCTCACCAGGCACATCTAACATGACTCCTGCAACAAAGTCAGCATTGTCAACTTCCAAGGTTCAGAATGAGGTGGTCAATGACTCACCATCTGATACAATACAGGCTGCTCCCCAAAAGCAGCAATACTGGCACTGGCCTCCACCACTGCCTGCTGAAACTGGTAGGCCTGAGACCAGCACTGAATTCACTAGTTGAATGAAGAATCAGTTCATTCTGCTGGGACCAGGTGAATGAACAAAGGGGGGAAAGGATGGAAAACATACCTCAGTAGCACCCACACATGCAGGAGACATGCCTCAGGACACATGTACTGATGACACTGATCACATGACAACCACAAATGACTCACTGCTGGATGCATGCAATGTAAGACCTGAGTGCAGAAATCACATACTGCTTGTAGTCTACCCAAATAATGAAGGATTATTAGAGGCTGCAAAGGACAGATATCACCAAAACCTGTTCTTCAAACAGATTGTCAATGATCCCAATGCATTTAAGAACTTTGAAGTCACACCTGATGGATTTGTTCAATTAAAATTGCCAGATTGGATGGTATTCTGTGTGCTGGACATAGAGGTAAACAGTAGAAAGCTAACAGAAATGGTAATTGACCAAGCCCACTTGCTGCTTGCTCACTTGGGTGCAAAGAAAACTGTGTCCTATATAAGAGAATTCTTATGGTGGGATACTATGGTGAAAGATATCACAGAATATTGTACTTCATGCTGGACATGCCAATGAAGCAAACCTCTGACACATAAACCATTTGGGTTGTTAAACCCATTACCCATGCTGTCACAACCATGGGAAGTGTTTGGTGTGGACTTCATAGGACTGCTGCCCAAATCAAAGGATTGAAATGGTGAATATGACTCTATAATGGTCATCATTGACTTGCTAACATCCATGGTACACATAGTACTGAGTAAGACTACTTACATCACTTGTGAGATCATGGAATTGATGTTTGCAGAGGTATACAAATACCATGGACTACCTCGAGTGATAATTAGTGATTGAGACGTTCTGTTTATGAGCATGTTCTGGACCCACCTCAATGGATTAATTGGCATTAAACAAAAGATGTCCAGCATGTATCACCCAGAAACAGATGGTGCTATGGAGTGTGCTAACCAAACCATTGGTCAGATGCTTTGTAGTTGCATTGGCCCAAACCAAAAGGACTGGGTGTCAAAATTGCCTGCCATTGAGTTCATTATCAATAATGCTACTTCAGAAACCACTGGGCACTCACCATTCTTCCTAAATACAGGACAAATGCCCAGGCAATTGATATGGGATGCTCCTACAAAGGACAAATACCTGAGCATTTGAGCTTTTGCAAATAAGATGAAACTCACATTAATGGACACCCACAATGCCATATTGAAGGCATGCATCAAACAAATGATCAGCACTAATAAAAAGCACCAGACATGCCCCTTTGCAAAAGATGACCTAGTCTATGTGTCTATGAAGAATGTCAGCCTGCCAAAGGGAACATCCTGGAAGCTTGTCCCAAAATTTATGGGACCTTACCATATCCTCCAAGACTATGGAAATAATTCCTATCACATCAAACTACCTCAGAACCTGAAACAGAGGGGCATTCACAATGTGTTTCACTCTTCACTACTAAGAGTACACATACCTAACAATGACAGGAAGTTTCCTGGGAGGAGGGATGACCAGATCCTGGAACTAGGAGGCAACACCTGCAAATGGGCTGTTGACCAGATACTACAGCATCAGGGCAGTCATGGTGATGTGACATTTGAGGTACAGTGGTTGGCTGGAGACTGAACCTGGCTACCATACAAAGAAGTAGTGCATTTAAAGGCACTTACTGACTATTTCAAGGTAATTGGCATTGATGGGATAGAAAAATTGAGGGATGTGGGTGACAGGAACTTGTCTGATGATGACCCCCAGGTGTTCACTGGACTCATGGCACCCCAATACCAGGGATGCCATAAATACCACCCACACAGATTCCCTAAAGTCCCTTCAGGATGGCCTACCTCTCAGTCAAGGCTACTCACCTCTTGGCACCATACCCCTGCTCTGCAATCTCCCCCTCATCACTTGCCCACCATTCCATGATGTCACCAGAAACCACATGGACTGCCTCACCATTCCCATCATCCTCCTCCCCAATGTCATTGCTATCATTGTGGCCATGAATGCCATCACCCTCTAGGCAACCCTCATCATAATCATTCAAGCCATAACCCTCATCACAATCATTGTAACTGCTTGATGGTCAAGGCTTCTGATCACCTATACTGTCAGCCCCAGTCTCATTACAAACTTCAAGGTACTTCCCATCCTAAAAAGAAAGCTCCCACTGTCACTGGATCAGTCTGTCCAATGCTCATCTTGCCCCAAGGCAAAAGAATCCTGTGTCATATGCTATCTGATATTGTCAGCTTGATCTTAGACCCCTCACCTAATGCTAGACAGACTAAACCCATGTTGACCCCATCTCCTGATCCCAATATCCAATGAGCCTGTACTGACTACTTCATAGTCCAAGTGGCCTTGGGTTCCAGGGGCATAGACCACATCCTTGTCCACTGTGAGCAGGTCAAGTCCTATTTCCTATATGACAAGAAGTTATGACAGAAATTGGGGAAAATACCTCCTACTGCTGTCAGTTATCTCCAATTCAGGGACACCTATACTCAGGATGTGAGGACAAGAGCTTGCTTTGCATATTGCAAACTGGGACATCATGGTGGGCTTCATGTTATCATTCTGGGGCCAGCTCCCACACCAGAGATTGTTCTGGGAGCAGATGCCAATCTTCATAGCCATGAGGAGAAGGAGGGTGGTAAGGTGCTGAGTGGTGCCCAGGCTGAAACAGTGGAGGACTTACTTTGGGAGCTGGCTGAGTGCACAAAGAAGCAAAAGAAGAAAACACACCAGGAGTATGTTGACCACAGCAAACAAAGGGAGGGTGATCATCATGGTAGGAGCCTGCTGGATGACCACCCCAAACCCTCCATCAAAGCTAAATGGTCTCATCACCAATGCCCCTAAACCAAACCTAAGAGATCAGAAAAGGAGAAAGAAGGGGTGGAGGCATACTCTGAATACTCTGCTGAAATCTCCACTAACACTTTCAGCAATCTATTCAACAATGATGATTTCTTCCCATCAGTCCTCAATGCTCACCCTATCACTGATCCTAGTGGCATTTTGGACAAGATCACTGGTGTTGTCACCAACAAAGCCATGGTCAAGCCTGCTGTGGGGGAAGAGACTTATGAGGAAGGTGCTGCCAATGAAACAATGGAGCCAGACATTACCACAGAGAATGCCAAATGATGCATAGTGGAAGTCATAAGGGTGTGTTGCACCCTTGAAGGGGGGATTGTGAGGATTCAGCCCAATGTGGAAGGGCCAGTTGTTTAGATGACTTCTTTTATCTGATGTCTGTGTTCACTTCTCTTTATTTGACATTTGATCCTGCTTTTCCCATACAGACATGATATATTCCATGCCTAGTAGATACCCTATAAAAAGGGCCATGTATCATACTGTTACCAGGACACTCTTTACTACCTCAGAAAAATACCAGACCCTTTCACTTGGAAATTTGAGTAGTACTTTGAGAATCCTTTCTATTGTGTCAAGGTTGCAAGTCTTACAAACTTCGCATCCATCATCAGCAAATCAGCAAAATGCTATTTCTACTATTTTAACACTATTCTGCACTACTTACAACTTTTTCACACTTTTTGCACTTGTTGCACTATTTATTGAAGTCATGAGAGTAAACACTGCCACTGTAGTCAAATAGTCAAAATAGTCAAAATAGTCCAAAAAAAATAGTCCCTAAGTAGTCAAGATGTGATTAAAAGAAGTATTTCATCAAGGTTGCCACTGTGCACTGTAGGTACCACATGCCAACATGAACACCCCAGAAAATGAGTGATAGAATGAAATAAAGGACAAAAGTCATTACTGTGTCTGCAGAGGGGACATGGAAGGATGGGAAGGGCAGAGTATCTGTTTCTAACATTTGTGACCCAATGTCTGTTGGTGCATAGCAAATTACAAATAACTTAAAATGCACAGATGGATGGCAAAACATACCACTGGGGGTCCCTCCAATTGCAATGTGAGCATTACTGGTTCCATCACCATGGTTTGCAACTCTGTTTCCTTCACCATTGGTTTCACTGTGGTCTATCGGTTGTTTGTCTCTGGGGGGCACATTGGTGGAAGGTACATACCATTCATCTGGTTGTAGAGTGTTGTTTGTGTTGGCATTCAATGGTCACATGTCAAACGTGTTAATATTTAAACCACTGCAAGCATTTCACAATTTTTCTTGAGAAAACATGCTGAAAAAATTGAAAAAAGAGATACTCTTTTTTGACACATGTTTTCAAAGAGAAAAGGCAATAATAACACTTTGTTTTCTTTGCATGATTTCCTAAAAAACATTGATTGATGCTAATACCCATTAGTGAAGAACCTAATGGGCATTACCATTAATTCATGTTTTTTGGCAGAAAAGACAAAGAAAACATTACATTATATTCACCTTTTTTCTTTGAAAACAGCTGAAATAAAAGAGTATCTCTTTTTTCAATTTTTTTCAGCATATTTTGGGATGAAAAATTGTGAAATGCTTGCAGTGAACCTTAGTTTGTATGTGTCTGCCCCTCAGTTGTTTGTCCATACAACTGAGGTGAGCATTGTTAGCCCCTGAGGGTGTTGCCATACTTACATTATGTTGTAGTCATACGGGTTCAGGTACAACACCAATATAGTTGTTTGTCCATACAACTGAGTCATATGGGTTCAGGCTCCTACAGTTTGAACCATGTTCTGTAGATTGAGTTGGTGGGGGGGTGGGAAATGCACAGCAATGTGTTAGGTGAGTGGACTTCACATGTCATAACTGGCAGCTAGGACACAATTTCAAATGCATGATGGTCAGCAAATTTATTCACATAGTAAAACTGAAATTTGTCATATGATTCATTAAGCTTGATGCTCGCTGGGTCAATACCATGCTGAGATGCATATACAGGGATGAGTTGAGCTGCACAATAGATGGTATCGATGTGGATGATAGCAATGTCTTGGGCATTGCACATATGGACCACCCACATCCCTGTATTATTTGGGCCATCTCCTACATGATCAAACCAGCATATGACCACACAAGGATACTCCATACCCAGGTGCTTGAATGAAAAGAAACATAGGACACGAGTGACATCCAGCCCAAGCATGCCTTTTGTGTGAGGATTAGTTATGACAAAAACACAGTCATAACAGGAACCTTTGTTCCTCCATGTAGGGGAACAACATATATGTTTGTGGCACATGCCATGGAGGCCACTCACATCACTGGGTGCATAGAATGTTGAAGACATGGAGTTATAGACATTGACAGATCCATCATAAAAAGGACATTCATCCAATGGAACATCTTCTGGATCATGATCATCATGTTGAAGCTGTGATTGAAGAAAACACCACAAGATATCATGGAACTGGGGTATGTTAAGTTCAATTGCTAAGTCCCTCGTATTCCTCGCACACATATGTTCTGTGATTTATTAATTAGAATTCATACACATAAAACTATGAATAAAGGCATACAGTAGGTCCAGGCCAATGATACACAGGCCTCAACTGACATTGGAGAGTTGTCCATATCACCTGGGTCTTCTTCAAAACTTGTTGTGGGTTCCTCACCATCACCTTCATGGTCTGGTTTGTTTAATGCATTGCAGTTGGTCTCATTTGGATGTTTTTCTAAAATGCATTCAGAATTGAAAATAGCATCAAAGAATGCTCGCACCAAGGTTCCCAAGCAAATTCAACAGGCAATTCCCTCCCAACATCCCATGTTTTTTGAAGTCTGCTCATGCTGCAGCAAATTTATCAAGCCTCTCATTGATCCTAAGTATCTGTCTGAGAGCCTGAAAGCAATTAGTACACCAATAAGGCCACTTAACTGCTTTGATATGTTTTGATTCAGTAATTGATGAACAGAGCCCATTTGGTGTGCTGAACTGGTGTATAAGATAGGGATAATGCTTCATGGCATGTTGTTGGGGTAATGAAAACATAAGGACTACTCCAGCATCATGGAAGATTCCATGATGCAAGTGAAAGCTTGTAAGTGCATCCTCAATTGCAATAAGTGTTGGTTCAGTGATAACATTTCTATGGACAAGGTAGCAAAACTCAAGAAAGGAAGAAAATGTGAGGATGATTTCCTCTGGGACATAGCCTTCAATGGCTGCAATATACACCTGGAGAGACCAGTCAATTGTAATGCATCATTCAAAAAAGACAATAAACAAACCTTCATAAGGCCTTTGGAATCATTGCCAGTCCATTGTTTGAAGTGTCAGCCTTGAGGGAAACATTGCAACCCAGTGAATGGGGCAACAGCTGCAATCCTGGTGTTCAATGAGGTCAGTGAGTGATAATGGAGGTCAGACAACACACCTTTGATCAATGTCATCCAGTATTTTCTCTGCAGTGCTCCTTCCATGAACATGGATGAGATACTTTTCCACCCAGTCAACCAGGTGATCTTTGAATCCACCCTTAATGAGTTGATGGAGGATGTCCAGCAAAAGCATTCTCTGGATATCCACATGTGGAAACTCACTTGTAAATGGCTGTCCTCAGTCAGTCATGAAAATAGAGTGTATATTACATGCACCACTATAGTTCCATCAATGCTGTACTTGTCCCAGAGTGTCTGAAGGTCTAACTCTTTGATGATCAGTTCTGTATGTTCACAACAATGCTGTGTGCATCTTGATCAAGGTCCACCTGATGTGCAAGACATTTTGGGCACCAACCATGCATGATGGATGACAAGAGAACCTGCTCTTCATAGTCAGCTATGTAAGCTGCAAATGAATAGATGATGCAGTGGTAGTACTCATTGCTGAATAGTACTGTTTCTGGAACTGTAATCACAGCATGGAGTGAGCAGAGAATGTGTGCCAGTGATGAATGAAAAAGTTGTTTCTTAAATTTATGGAATGCTGGTGTATTGGCATTCTCCCTACACACTATCAGCCTATCAGCAATAACACAGAGTAATAGAACTTAAAGCACTTACTTTTCAGCATTGCAAGAAATCCAATGAGCACTACTGCATTGCAGTGCACATGATGGGTGGTGTTGCACACATTTCTGATAGAAAGATAGAGTGGGTAGTAATCTGTCTGCCTGGTTGCAATGGAAACAGTGGTCTTGTCACTGCCAAGGATAATGGGAGCCAATGTTGCTCTGGCAGTCGATGAGTTAACAATGATAATCTTGTCCTGGGAGTACAGGGTAAGTAGGACCTACATCGAAAAACCCAGTACACACCGCTTCTTCCCAAGCCCAGTCACCTGACATAAAATCCTCCCATCGCCTCTGCTTATTTGTGGCATCGAATTCCTGGTATGGTACAAAGTCCATTTCATCCTTGATGTCAGTGTGTCCCAGGAGGTTGTGGATAACTTGACATGGGTCTCGATACCATACATCACAAACATCAAACATCCAAGGGGCATCAGGTTCATCCTGACCATCCCTGACCACCCAGTCCAGCCAGTTCAATCAGTTCATCTTGTTCATCTGTGTTCTGTCTGTCCTGGCACTTGCACTTGTAAGCGATTTTGAAGTTTTCCCACCTGACTGCACCAACAGACATGCTGTCAATCACATGATAGAGATCCATGTGGTTGGCAAATAATGGATTGCCACCTAACTCAATCAAGGATGTGGCCCAGATTTTGAGCAATGTGTTGATTTGGCTGGCTGGCATTTCCACATGCTTGAAGAGGAATTCAGCAAGTTCAAACTCTTGCCAGTTGTGGTATGGGGACCAATCATCTGGTGATACCTGCACACAGGATGGTGGTGGAGCACCATCTGGTAGAAAATGACCCTGGGAATCACATTTTCATGCTATGATAAAACATATGAGTGGAGGTACATGGAATCATGTGTATGTAGGCTTACCATTAAGACCCCTATGATAATTGTGATAAATCTTGTGGCCAGGGCCAATGAACTCTGCAATCATTCCATCAAGGTCCTGGTCTGATGTTGTGCCATGGTTGAAGTCATGTGAATGGTCATCTTGAAGACCATCATCTGCAATGTGGTCAGCTGCTGGAGGTATAGCATTTGAACCTTGGTCCTGTTCAGAATAACTGGGAGACCCTCAGGAATGGTTGAGGTGCAAATGGTTGCATCTGTGCTGAGTAAGTCCTGACTGGTTTTTGAACCAATGGTTGTAGCCTGGCATGTCATAAGGGAGGTGTAGAGCACTAAAATTTGTCCATCAAGGATTTTGAGCACCACTTCTGCATGGTGGCATTCTGATAGCAAATGAATGTGCTAGAGGACCCTGCACAATTGGTAAACAGTCAGAAAATTAGGCAGAACTTTGTCTGTTTTTTTGCAAGAAAAATTGTCTTGCATAAAATTGACAGGTTCAAACTCACCCTGCATTGTCTTCATCTCCCATCTCACACGAAGTATCACTGCAAGCATTTCACAATTTTTCATCCCAAAATATGCTGAAAAAATTGAAAAAAGAGATACTCTTTTATTTCAGCTGTTTTCAAAGAAAAAAGGTGAATATAATGTAATGTTTTCTTTGTCTTTTCTGCCAAAAAACATGAATTAATGGTAAGCCCCATTAGGTTCTTCACTAATGGGTATTAGCATCAATGAATGTTTTTTAGTAAATCATGCAAAGAAAACAAAGTGTTATTATTGCCTTTTCTTTTTGAAAACATGTGTCAAAAAAGAGTATCTCTTTTTTCAATTTTTTCAGCATGTTTTCTCAAGAAAAATTGTGAAATGCTTGCAGTGTATCATGTCCACTCCTTCTAACACTGATCGTCCATGATGAAAGAATGCCAACTTGCATCCAGGTAGGATCGTTCTCAAATCACAGACCAAACAGCATATGTCAGCCCAGAAGAAGGTGGATGACCTGCATGTGCAGGGTATCATTGATGCTCAGGCAGCTGCTGTACAGCAGGCTCATGCCTGAGTCAGCAAGATGGAGGCTGCCATGGAGGTCAGACAGCTTACTGAAGATGCTGCTAAAGCTAGGCCAGTCAGACCCAGACAGGTGCCTGTCAGTAGAGGAAGACCTGCAAATATATCTGTCCAACCTCATGTTGAAGGTAAAGTTACTCATGTTGTGAGCCCACAGACACTGACAATGTGACAGTAGATATTGGCCAAGGAACCAGTCCTCCTGTTGCAATGGAGGCCAGATGGGCAATCCAAGATGCTACTAAAGGGAAGTCAGTTAAACCAAGACAAGTGCCTGTCAGCCTTCAAGGGAAACATGGGGATATAGCTGTCCAACCTCATGTTGAAGGTGAGGATAAATTGATAGCTCGTTTGATCACAGACACTGATAACACTATTCAGACTTTGCTGATATGGATGTGGACCTTATGGAAGTCGACACTCACCGAGCAACTGGTCCTGCCATTGCAGACTATTCAAGCAAGCCATGGGGTGGAAGAGTAGCCTTCCCATTGAGAAGGGAAGGTGTGGTTGCTGACCTTAACATGTTGGCAGTGGCAGAGACATGTGGAACCAATGAAATCTCCCAGCCAATGTCAGTTCTTGTTTTCAACTGTTTGATATGAGATGTTGCTACTAACTGAATCAACCTTGTTTTGGCTGAACCTCACCTGGAATGCTATCAGTGCCCAGGAGCATCCAAACAACAGGGATGAACTCCAGCATTGGGCCAATCATGTCTCAATTGAGAAGATGCCACAATCTAATGGAATACATCCTCCCCCAACCTCTGCCATCCCTTCCTTGATGACTGGCAGTACTACCTTCATCAGCTCCAACCCAGGCCTGGAGGTACATACTACACTGTCAAGTAGGATCAGTCATTCTCAACACCTCCAATCAGAGAAGGACATTGGTGCCAACCTACTATACAGATGCAGAAGAATTAGAGGACCAACCAGTCTCCCCCATCAGAGTTGTAGGCCATGAAAATTTCAGGGTATGTCACATGATGTGATTCAACAGCTGCCTTCTGTATTACTTCTAGGTGGCCATGGGCATGGATTATGATGCAGAGAGCAATAATGAATTTGATCAGCCCATCTATGAAGAGGCACAGACTGGTTTGAAGCACAAGCAATCAGATCGTGATGATGACAGTTATGTCATGTTGTCTGAGGTTGAAGACTTCAATGATGGATATGAGGATCACAAGTTGCAGTTTCATATGGGGCCTGCTAAGGATTCATGTGTCAAGATGGTACATTTTTTCATTTCTTTGAACTGTATATTGATACTTTTGGAATTGCAGACCAATGATGAAAAGAAAGTGAAGGTTGAGAAGGATGTGGACCAAGAATTGGGACAAGCATCTTCAATGATGACCAGGGGCAAGGCCAGCAAGCATCACTGTCAGAAAAATCTGCCCTCTGTGCTGATGGAGGACAGGGTATGGTCGAAAATAATCATGCCTGCTCTCCCTGTATGGGCTGGAAGCTTAGCTGACCCTTGGATGATCTCAGATGATAAACTCGTGCAGTTGCTCCAAACCATTATCATGGCTACTTTCCCAGATTCCCCAAATTTAGATGAGATTTGCCCTGGGATGCTGATGTTCACTATTGTATTGTTCAAAATATTATCTTCCTTTTTGCTTGATTCATGCCTCCTTGGACAGGTGTCTCAACAACTATGTCAGTGGTGCAGCAACTTTGGATCCACTGCAATTACTGTCATCTCTCACTTTCTGGTTTCGGATTTAAATTCTGCTGTGCCATCTCCCCCCAAAGTCCAGTCGAAGTGTTCTAAGCTGTTGGACAAGTTGGTGTTTTTATATTCAGACCAAGAAACCCTTGACCTGAAGACCATTTTCCAATCATACTTCATATTATACCTCCTTGGCCATGTGCATATACAGGCCTGCACTTCTCCTAACACACACTGCAAGCATTTCACAATTTTTCATCCCAAAATATGCTGAAAAAATTGAAAAAAGAGATACTCTTTTATTTCAGCTGTTTTCAAAGAAAAAAGGTGAATATAATGTAATGTTTTCTTTGTCTTTTCTGCCAAAAAACATGAATTTTTCATTTTGTTACCTGCGGGGTGAACAAAAAGCCACAATAGTGAAAATAAGTGCTAACGATGCTACAATTGACGACAAGTTGAAATAGTAGAAATGGTCCAGGAATAGTCAAAATAAGTCCAAAAAATAGTCCAGGAATAGTCAAAATAGTTGAAAATAGTCCAAAAAATAGTAAATTAGCAAACAAATCTACTAATTTGACTGTTTTATCTATTTTGGTGCAAATAGTGCAAATAGTACATAAATAGTGCCAAATAGTATGAAAATAGTAGTGTGCGAGTTTGCTGATGGTGGTACACACATGCCTCCCACCTCCCACGTCGCGAACATCAAACAACCCCAGGAGCAATGGCAAACGGTACTCCCGAATCAGACGGAGAGCAAGCTATAAGTATCCGAGAGGTTTGGTTTGCAGGTGGTCATGCCGGTGCATAAGCATGGGAACCCAAATGCCAGTGACTGAGGCTCTCGTATTCAGATATTGGAGGTGGGAATCTGAAAGATGAGGTGACTAATTCTTTATCTCAAATTACCTTGCGGTGGATGGTCGAAGAAGTTGGCATTGAGTCTGAGTGTGGTATCCTCTTCAATAAGGAGGGTCTCAGAGACCTCGGTATCCCGGTGTCACTGCAAGCGGGAATGAATGGAGCCGCACCTGTTCCTCCTGGTGTCGAACAAGGTGACATGAAAGATGCAGTGCCCACTTCCGGCAGTCTCTCAGTACCGTCTTCCGCAACGGGTACAGCTGATGCAGAGCTCAAGCACGCGACAGCAAAGTTGTTCGATTACTTGGACTTCAAATATGACCCTGAACGGCGGCCACGTATCACATGGGCCTGGTGGCTGTTGGAGATTATTCCTTTGCCTTAGATGTGGAAAGGCCAGGACGGTGAATGGCACAAAAAATGGAGGCGGGTTCTCTGGGACCCCTTTATATGGACAGGCTGACCGTGCTCTAGGGTCCATTCAGGCAGGGGTCGAGAACTCCCACCGCAAGCGCAACTTCATCATACTGTGGAGCTGCGCAGGAACACGCACCATCCAAGTACGAACCACGCGCCGAATGCGGGGACGGCGAAGTCGAATGGCTCGAACCCAAATGAAATACCTTGTACTCTTAGGTATAACATATAAAACTGTGTCTTCATTCACACCTGTACACTACTCGGGAGGCCCTGATGCTATGCGTACCATGCTAATAGGCTTTTGGGATCGTCCGTAGGACAGTCAATGAATGAGTTTTGGTATGTACACACTGGACACCACATTGGAAATCCACTATTAGGTCGGTGGTGCAGAGCAATACGTTGAAATCCGAAAAGCTATGCTACAATCAACAGTGTTGCAACGTTAAGCTTGATCCTAGCCCCCCCAAACGTCATTGACGGGCGTGATCCAGTATTTATTATATGCATGCCACGATGGCTACATAGTCTCAACCATTGGCGGTGGGCGCGGGAGTTTAGCAAGTGTTACTCCACAACACCCAGCGGATGATCGATGAATAGTTGGCCTTCCTCAGCAGCGGAAGCATGTAGCGTACTGAGAAATTGTGAGAATTATGTAAGATAGCTTGCCTTTCTCATCTCATGGAATTCTCCTTGTTGCATTGCCATAACTTTTTATCTCGAGCAGGCTTTCTGTGCTACGAACACGACCCGCTCCCCGACTTTTTCCGGGGGGAGGACTCGACGTCAGTCTCAGTACAGGTGATCCCTTCGAGTTCCATTTCACCAAGGTATAGCCCCACCCCAGTGCAAATATGTCGGAGTCCGTAAATTGTGCCTCCAGGAGCAGCGTCTCAAGGAATACAGTGTTTGCAGCCCGTGTGAGTTTTAGGTCTGCATTTCAGTAAGAATGGTGAGAAGGACTCAAACTCGAGACAGATTCATAAGCTCCTGCAAAGCTCCCTAGTCGAATTGGCCCACAACTCCGTCATACAAACTTTGAAGTGGAAATTAAACGCCACCGGCTTGGCCAAGAATGGTACGTTCCTGAAATCCGCCGGAAATGACATTCGCAAGGTGTAGTGCTGTAGCTATTGTTCAAATTCTGCACATGTGCCTGATATGAACGACCACGTCCAATAAGACGAACGTGCCAAACACTCGTCTTGCTTACCGGCATCGGACGTTGATCGAGGAGTTGCAATTGGTCAACTGGAGGGTTGGCCTACCTGTATCTTGAATACTCGATTTCTGAGTTCTACTTCCCGAAACCTATTTAGGTTTTGCTAAATATACCGGCCTTCACAGTTACAGTTTCTGTGGATTCGTATCCTTGTTATAATAGCCCATCAGTATCGGCAGGTTCTGACTCGGCTAGACTGCTGTTTGCAGCAGATCTTGAGTGCTGGCCAGAAATGGCAGCCGTTGCCGACAGCCCACACAGCAAGTACAAGCACTCTCGGACCCGTGACCCACCATTCGCTGACCCTTGGGCATGAGGTCAATATTAATTCGTGACACGGAGGTGGAGAGCTACAGCATATGTCGGACTCACATCTGTCATGATCATTGACTTGACAACTTCATAACAGGACAGAGTTTCGCGCCACACTCTTAACCTTGTGGACATCTGTCAGGGGGCGAGCCTGACTCTAGACCTTTCCAGGATGCTGAATGTTGGCCTGCCACGTTCCTGTGATAGCCACACTACAAAAGCGCGTGGGGACGACATGCCACCTGTAACTCCCGTTATCTGGGTTGTTCTTTAGCTCGAACCTTCCGAGGGCGTTACTCAAAGAGCTTAGACAGACACTCCACCGCGTAGACTGAGGGCATCGAAAAGTTTGCGAGGTAACATGGAGGCAGATAACCAATACTGCGAAGCAGCGGGGCCTCGAATGCTCGTCTTATGCTTCGACGGTACTGCCGGACAGTTTGATTCGGATGTAGGTCCTCGCCCTTGAGACTGGTATGTCCATCGCAATTACTGAGCGAACTTCAGAATACGAATGTGGTCAAGTTCTTTGGTCTTCTTCGCAAAGATGCGGTGGATAAACAGCTGTGCTACTATCAGGTTAGTGGAACATTTATGCTCCGGTGCACGAGCCCAACTGCTTTGTCATGTTTGCAGCCAGGGATAGGAACGTACTTTGAGCCGGGTGTTGTTTCCCCGCTGTTCTCCTGGGGAGCAAAAATTCTGGACGAAGCCATTGCGTGGTACGTATACATAGTGATCAGCACGATTATTGGGCAAACAAGATTTGCGCAGGTATCTCGACGCGCACGTCATGGATGGTTACAAATTTCTGATGGCTAATTATCGCACGGGGGACAAGATTTCTCTGTTCGGTGAGGGTGCTCCTCCAAAGGCGCTTTCCGGACTGTTAAATTATTATGCAGGGTTCTCTCGCGGCGCCTATACGGCCCGAGCGCTTGCTGGGATGTTGGCCAAAGTAAGCATCCAATTCGAATGAAATTTCACTCTTTTCTTAACTGCGTTGTTCCGAAAGGTCGGATTGCTCCTCCATGACAACCTGCAATCCGTGACATTCGCCTACAACTACTACAAACGACAAGATAAGAAGGGCATCAAACTGGCTGAGCAATTCAAAAAGGAATTTTGTCAGGAAGTAGACGTGGAGTTTGTTGGTGTGTGGTATGAGCTGTTGCACATTGGGTCTGCGCTATCCTAGTCAACGCCTTTCCCCAGGGATACAGTGCAGAGTACTGGAATCCTTATGAGCCGAAGCTTGCCATTCACAGATTCCAACACGTTCGTTACTACCTTTAGACATGCCCTCTCACTTGATGAGGTAGGTTCCCTCACTATCACCTTCTCGATACTTCGCTCACGCAGTCCAAAGCGTCGCGCCAAGTACAGACCCAATCTCTATCACCAACCCTTAAAGAAACCGATGTCCAGTTTAGCTCAAAAGGCTATATCGGGTGCCACCAACGTACTTAACCTCCTACGTGGCAAACATCCTGCATCCTCAGAAGACGATAACCCAGCCGGCAATGACACTTCTGGACCAGGCACAGAGCAACTCCCAGAAACAGATGTTCTCGAGGTTTGGTTTGCAGGGTGTCATGGCGGTGCGTAAGCATGGGAATCCAAGTGCCAGTGACTGAGGCTCTCGTACACAGATATTGGTGGTGGGAATGTGGAAGATGGCGTGACAGTTTCTTTAGCTCAGATTACGTTACGGTGGATGGTCGAACAAGTCATTGCCTCTGAATGTGGTGTCCTGTTTGCAGAGGAGCGTCTCAAAAGCCTCGGTATCGCACCCCGCCCGGTGCCAATGCAAACGGGAAAGAATGGAGCCGCGCCTGTTGCCCCTGGTGTCAAACAAGGTAACATGAAAGATGTAGCGCCCACCTCCGACAGTTCTTCAGGCCCGTCTCCCCCAACGGGTGTAGCTGATCCAGAGTTCGAGGATGCGATCGCACCGTTGTTCGATCAATTACAGATCAATAAGGCTTGGTGGCTACTGGAGATTATTCCTTTGCCTTGGTCCTGGCAAGACGCCGATGGCAGATGGCACGAAAGATGGAGGCAGGTTCTCTGGGACCTTTTTCATAAGCAAGAGCTGATCATTCTCCAGCGTCCATTTAGGCAAGGGTCGAATAATTCCATATCATCGCCCCATATTTCATCATACTGTGAAGCTGCGTATGGACTATGCACCCCTCAAGTACAAACCGCACGCCACATACAATCACGACGAAGTCTATGTTTGATCACCATGAATTGCAATTACCTTTATTATCCGAATTTTATTAATAATGTATTATGGCCCACTCGTAAGTTTAGCATGCAAGACTATATCCCCTTTTACACCTGTACATATTTAAGTATGTCGTCACTGGAATCCCTGGTGTGATACATATCACGTCATCAAGTTTCTAGATCGTCCACTGGACCGTCAACGAATGGACTCTGGCATGTACACACCGGACACCACACATAGGAATTCGGTATTAGGTATTGGGCAATATATCGAGATCAGATAAATTATGCTATCGATGAATCAGGTGAGCTGGAGCTGTGAGCTCGTTTCCCGGCACTAGAACAACGTTAAGCTTAATCCTAGCCTCTGTGGTTAGTGTCAGCCACTGGTGGCAGGCGCAGGGGTTTAGCAAGTGTTCCAATGAATGATAAGTTGTAATAAGACACCGTGTTCCGGCCGCACGCCAGAAAGGCCGAAGATCGGCAGACCACCTTACGGCTGGCAGCCTTCCTTACTACATCTCTCATGGATTCCCTCCCCGAAAGTTTCCTGCACTGCAATGTCATTTTTATCTCCAGCAGATAAGCCTTACAATCATCGAGCCCTCTCAACAATAATGCCCTGTTTCTGACTTACGAACGCAGCCCACACCCTGACTCTTTTCAGAAGTGGGATTCAATGTCAGTCTCAGTACGGATGATCCTTTGCAGTTTCATTTCACTAAGGTAGCCCTCCCCAGTGCGCATATATGGGAACCCATGTAGTTGCACTTTACAGCCTCGCAGCCCAGTGAGTTTCAGATCTGCATTCTGGGCAGAATGTTTGGGAAAGACTCAAACCATCGCTGTTGAACGAATTACGAAGTTCCTTAGCCAAAGTGGCCCGCAAGTTCATTATACAAAGAGGACTTGAAATGGAAATTAAACGCCACTGGTTTGGTACCTTCTTGGAGCGTACTTGCTCAAACTCCACACACGTGGGTGCTTACTAGAATAGGTGAGCTTGCGATCTGTGAGCAGGTTCAAATTTTGTAGCGATCACGTGCTGATGTGATAATTCACCTTCCTCTGCCCTTCAAGCTTCAAGCTTCACTTGTCTTCAACGCTTCATTTTGCGCATATGCCCTTCCGAGTTTTGCTCTCTTACCCGCCTCCCGCTCACATACTTAGTGTGTTCGGTTGGTCTGGTGGCCGCTTATTCTCCTTCCCACTTGAGTTGGTCCGTTCGCGCACACTCACAAAACCGCCGCGCTATGCACTTCTTTCGCATTCCTTATCTAGCTGGGCTTTTGGTTTCGTTAGCTCCCCATCTTTGAATGAGCTAACTCTCCCCGCACACCTGCTAGATCGGCCTAACAATCTACTGTATTTTCGTATTGCCTTTCTGTCTTTTCTCCTAGTCATACCACGTAAAATTTTGATCTCTTTCACACCTGTGCATTATTTTACACATGCTACTATTGGACAGTCAGTGAGTGAGTTCTGGTATGTGCACACCACACACTGCACTGGTACTTTATGCTGCCATAGTATGGTGAGATCAGATAAGTAACCTACCCTATCTATTGATAACTGTCACAAAATCAGGTGAGCTGAAACTGTGAGCTCACCTCCCAGCACCAGTTAAATGCTAAAGCTGGTAAGGTCACCCCAAAAGGTATTCATAAGTATACACTCCTGCTCAACCTTCATTACAAATTGAGGACAAAGCTGCCCCAGAACTGGACTAGTAGTGAGACCATCCTCAAAGCAACTAAGTGTCAGACTTTGTTCTAACCTTGTTCTCATATAACACTGCAAGCATTTCACAATTTTTCTTCAGAAAACATGCTAAAATAATTGAAGAAAATGATACTCTTTTTTGACAGGTGTTTTCAAAGAGAAAAGGAAAAAATAATATTTGCTTTTCTTTGCATAACTTGCCACAAAACATTGATTGATGGTAATACCCATTTGTGTAGAAGCTAATCAGCACTACCATCAATCAATGTTTTCTGGCAAGTCATGCAAAGAAAAGAAAATATTATTTTTGCCTTTTCTCTTTGAAAACAGCTGTCAAAAAAGAGTATCATTTTCTTCAATTTATTCAGCATGTTTTTTGAAGCAAAATTGTGAAATGCTTGCAGTGTAAGCCCCAAATGCCCCTGTGATAATGCTTTCATTGGTTGGTCCCAAGCAAACCAGTTATAACAGCCTTAAGACTAGCAAACAAATCTACTAATTTGAATATTTTAACTATTTTGGTGCAAACAGTGCAAATAGTACATAAATAATGCCAAATAGTATGAAAATAGTAATGTGCGAGTTTGCTGATGAAATCTCTAGCAGGCTCAAAGGTAAGATCGTTGTATACTATATTATATGACCGTGACGGACGGGCAGTCTGATAACTTGTAGGATGTGGTGCAAGCTCGGGATGAAAGTGACCTTGCTGTGCACGTTGATCACTCTCGCTATAACACTGTTGGCAGTTCCCGTAATAACGGATAGTGCAGCGGCCCCGGTGGAGCGCAGAGCTGATGACCTATTAGTCACAGAAACTGTGTGGTGCAGTGGGTTTTGGAATGGCTGTGGGGAGCTGTGTCCCCCTGACGCGCCGCAATTCGAGACCCGAAGGTCATGCACGATCAGCGGTCAGATGGCGTACGAGTATTGGTGCTGCTATAGCTCATAAGGCTTTTTGATGGACGTTAAGATCCGCGGTCTCCATCACAAACCGTGCATACATGTCTCACTGCAGCTTTACTAATAACCATGTCCGACAGAACATGGACTGATATATCTGGAATTGTATTGTTTCGTTCTTATTTTCCACCCAATGCCAAATCAAAAGGCTTCAGCTGTCATACTTTACGGAGATGACTTGCCTGCAGCGACGCTGGTATCAAGTGGTTGATTGTGTCCACCCACACGCTTGACACTCGTCCTCCTGCGAGTTTTTACCCAGATTTTCATGTTCTATAATACAAAAGGCTGACGGGATGAGATGAAGATGTGCAACAGCGGCAAGTACCGAATAATAAGTAACATGGGGAATCAAGGTGGATGTCAAAATAAGGGACCGTGTAACTAATAGGGAAGGGCCTGTTCAGAATGTGCTTGCCCAAGCTTCCAAGTCAAAAGTCGACGCCCGTGCCTGTTCTATCCAGGCGTGTTTCTTGCAAAAATATCAGTTGGTGTGGTAGGGAACATATATGATGACCCACCAAAAGATCTTTCGGTGTCTTTCGCAAGTCAGGATCTTTCGATAGACAGCTGTCTACAAAATCTTCTGCTTCCCTCGGGAACCGCCCTTCCGGAGTCAATCGAGGAGCGGGTTCGTTGACGATATGCTGAAGTAACTCGAGGATGCTCATCATCATGCCACCACCTTGTAGACTGACGCCTTTGCTCTTCCGTTTATCTTTTTTCGCGTTTTGCTCCTTTTCTTTCTTAGTGGGTCTAGCAATTGTATTGGGCGACAGCGTTCCCTCCAAGTCCGACAAGTCTGAGTCGTCTGGGTCGGATTCGGAGAAGGGGAAACGACCCAATGCCAGCTCTATTAGAGAAATACCCAGCGACCAGACATCGGATTTGACAGTATATTGAGCGCCTTGTATGCGCTCCGGCTGTGTAGACGTAAGAAGATAAATTGAAGATGGAATAATGTAGTACGTACACTCATATATGTTGATGTGCCCACAAAGGTATCCGCTATGGAATTGATGAGCTCCCCGGAAACGCCAAAATCGCATATCTTGATTTGACCCTGCGAATTGCACAAGATATTTGATGGCTTGATGTCTAGATTGACACCCCGTCAAAGAGAAGTAGAGATATTGCAAAGATGCTACAAACCCCGGTGTATAATGCGATGAACGTCGTAAAGGTAGGTCAAGCCCTCTAATACTGCCAATGCGACTTTGCTGACCACCTCTATGTCGATTGCCCCGATTCGTTTGTAGATTCCGTCAAGGGAGCCTTTATCCATATACTCCATGCAAATGCATATGTTGGGGTCGGAAAGAAACGCGCCGTAAAACGAGATGATATATGGAGAGTTACAGTCATGCATGATGTGAAGTTCGCGCAGGATTTGCTTTCGCACGGATGGCTTCGCGTCAATAAGGACAATCTAATGAAATATCAAATGTCAGAGGAGACAGTGACAAGGCAGGTGACGCTCGCCTTCTTTGCCATGATGGTCTTAGTGGGAATGTGCTCGACCTTCTTCACGCTCCCGCCATTGCCATGACCGAGTTCCATCAAATCCTTGAGATCCTCGTTTCGGAGATCAAAACGCGCCTCGGCGCCCATGTCCAAGTTTGCAAGAGTGTTTGAGAGGGTTGTATGATAGTTGTTTCTGCGCGCGGACGCAGAAACAGTCCCTGGTGCAGACGGAAGGCTATTCGTCACCGGGAGCAGACATCCATCGGCATCATTGGCAGCGGGGACCTGTCCAAGCTTGGGAGCGTTCAATGTCATAGGAGGAGGTCGTTTCTTGCCCTTGGTCGCTGGTGCGACTCTCGTCGGAACTGGTTCAGAGTCCTTTGGCGTCGCTGACAAGGAAACGTTGAGCTGAAGAGCTTTGAAGTTGCGTTTCTTGCGAATTGGGGTTGCCATTGCAAACTAGTCCAATCGATCCCAGCAAATGCACGCCTTGGACCAAGAAGACCTCAGCCAAGAGGACGCAGGGAGAGAAGGCTTGAACCTGAGATCGCAGAGCCTTGTCTTATGTAATATGGTCGTTTTATTACCAGTATTACTTACTAGTATGTAGTAGTTAAACCTTGCTGTGGTACAACGTGTGATGGCCTGACTTGATTAACTTGGGATACCCTGAAGATTCAAGATATCGTGCCAGCCAGCGAACGTTCTGAAATTCACCTGTGTTTTGGCTGCTGTTTCTTGGCCAGTAGGAAATAGAAGAAGTAGTGGATGATTGACTCCCAACTCCGTGACAATCAGCCGCTGAGCCTACATGCTCCGAAGTACAGCACGACACGTGTTATAGTAGTCATAATACGTATAGTAAATTGGCCACACATACAAGCTCCTGGCCATGGATGGCGAAAATAGATCATACTGCTAGGCACGCATGGCTCCTTGAAAAGGCTCCCACTTGCGCGCAGTCCAAGGCGACACCCGTGCAGCGCAGCAGAGTCTCTTTACCACGCACCGTACATGGATCGGCGCGTACTAACGGTGAACTGGAGGAGCTTGGAAGGCCGAAGTTGTCCATCGCAGCTGACGCAACAGGTACCTCATTATGCAGCCTCCCCCCCAGTACTGGTGCAGTGCTATGTGGAGTGTTGCTTTCGCCAGCGAGTTCTGCTGATCGAAATGATGGCATCCGTCGTTCGGATACATGCACCGAATAGCTGGGAGAACCGAACCGAATGATGATCATGCCTGCGTGGCACTTGTACGTGTACCACTGTTTACCCTTTTCAGGAAGCTACTCTGCTCCCTCCGCTACGCAACTATAGATCTTCAGAGGCCCCCTCATCGCCAATGCGGTTGTGGTCTACGGACAGCTCTTGCCAAACAACGACAAAGTTGGGCGAGAGAGAGTCTGACAGTGCATAATATAGTAAGTACATGTGATTTGTAGAGCTCGGCCTACGCCAGAGTACACGAGCAGTATGGGTAGTAGGCTGAGTACATGCAGTGTAGATGTCCAGAGGACAAGTCAAGAAGGTCCTACCAATTGACGATTATAGCGCCAACCCTGCTGGTTCGCCAGGTCCATCGTCGTGATTCGGGAGATCCTCGGTTCGTTCCCCGTCGTTCTCTGATAACTCTGGGACAGTATGCACAGTCGTCCGTTGCAGGGTCGGTGATGCTGGCGACGTTGTCCCGCGTGTGGCGCCAGGAACAGAGGCTGTAGGGGAAGCCACTGACTCCCGCGACGCGATGCTCACGACGCTCGAGCGGGCCATCGAAAATCGCGATGACCTGTTCGTCCATAGTGATTGTATCCCAGCCCCCCAGGTGCTTAGTGCAGCTTTCGTGTCTGCTGCCGCCTGCGCCACACCCACGGACAGAGTACTCGAAGAGATACTTGCGACAGAATCCCTTGACGTTTGACTCATTACCTCCGCGTCTTTCTTGCTGCTCGTGTCTGGCAATTGTGTCATGTCAACCTCGGATTTCAAGACGTCGACAGTGGTATTTTGCGATCTCGACGAAAGGTCGGAAGCTACTGATGTTGAGCTGGCGACGCGTTGCTGCAAGCGACCGCGGACACCTTCGACTGCTTTAAAAAAGTTGGTTGAGCTTGCAGTGAGCGTTCTTGAGATAGCTTCACGGGTTGGAGCAAGTTGTTGCTCCAGTTTGAGGTCCTGGATACCCTCGGAGAGCCTCAATCCCAAGTCAGCCACGACCGATGGTCTCTCGTTACAAGGATGTCTTGCATAAGAAAGGTAAGCACCAAAACATCCTGTATGAGTAGCTAAGACTAACCGTGGTTCTACGATATCAAATAGCATCGGGTCTGTTGACCGATCCCATACATCGTATGCATTAGTCTTCGCAAACTCTGATAACCAGACGGCATTGAAGTCCTCAATAGAATTGACGTCTCCTTTAAGAAAAAAAACTCATCTTGCACAATGTAGCCTACTCGTATTGAAAGCTCACCTGTCCCGCCAATGATAACATTACTTCCTTTCCCCTTCACAAGGAATTCCCGATATCGCACACAGGCCAATGCTGCAGACACGTATTCTTCAAACTAAGAATCCGTCAGTAGTGTAGTCTTAACATTCCCAAAGTGAGTCCGTTATACCTTGGCTCTAAGATAATCGTCACTGCCCTTGAAGCTAGACGGAACGTAGTATTAGCGACTCGTGGCCGGGCTACCAGTGAAGGGAATCGCAGCACATACCACAAAGCTGGCTTTATGGGCTCCGCGTCGTCCCAAGCGTCGTTGACATCCCGAACTATTTCATCCATCCACTTGCGGTCGGCTGCTGTAAGTGCAACTAGCCGCTCGAGGCGGGGATTTCGGAATTCAAGAGTAGCGGTCTCTGTCTGTAAGGCGAGGATGATCAAAGATGTATAAATCGATGCCCCAAGCACGAACGTTGATGAGTAAATCAATTTCCTTTTGTTGTGTTACGATGGTGTTTGTGCTTCCACATAACCAACTTTGGGAATCTTTCAAGAGGTCGAGTTGCTGAAGAGGTAAATAGGGTTGAAAAAATGCATCCTGAGAATGGCACCGTAGTGGTCGAATGAGTGATAACATCGTTACCGTTGTGGAAGCAACTGTGCATTACCTTCCCAAATAGATCTAATGGCAAACCCATGTAAGTTAGCATACTCCTGCGGTCAGATGTTTTGAGTGAGTTTGGACGGGAAAGCGTAGGCGCTCGGGCCGCCAGAGGCGGGGAACCACAATCATCAAGCATCTGCATAAGACCTATGAAGAGTTAGATTATCCTCCCACGGTTTGTGTGCGACACACTTGGTATGAGGGAAATTAGAGAATACTGATAGGTACAAAGCCTTTCAACTGGATGGCCGAAGAACATGATCTGGACAATATTAACTCTAATGTCACAGATCAGTGGAAGGCGTACCTTCTTTTGAAGAATGAGAGCCTTCAGCATTACGAGTGTCCTCTGTCGGAACGTATGGACGAGGGCTCTCCTGCCGATACGTGTAGGCTAAAGGATGCCCAGTAAATAAGCGTCACTCACAAACTCGTGCCTACTGCACCGTCAGTATGAACGGATCTGTGGAATGACTCCCAACTAACCAATGTAGAGGCCGCTCTCCGTAAGCTGAGTGCGCAAAGATACCTCCAAGGAGTTTCCAAATTCCACGAGAATTTTCGTATCCGAGAAATCTCTGGGGCAAGCAGGTGGTGCGACAGTTAGGATATACAGGCTGAAACGTACCTTTGCTCAAAGAGTGCCCTGGTAACAACTCCCAACCGATCTCTACCTCCGGTTAGCGACGGAAAAGCTTCAGGCTTGGATCCAGCACCCACCGTATTGGACCAAATACAGGTTTGCTTGCCAAAACGACGACCGCCTTCTGTACAATAGAACGCGTTACATCGACGTCCTTGACGAGTAAAGTAGATGTAGGTATCTGGCGGTTACACCTATGAAGATTTAACGGTTGCCAGATTTTACGCTTAATGACTCACGATATACCGAATATCGTGCTGGGATTTGGTGTGCTCGGAACAAGGTGGAAGTAGGAGTAGTCCTCCATCGACTGGACAGAAGTAAGGATGATGATGGGTTCGACTTATCGACAAAGATGTACCAGGTGAGCACCATCCGGAAGCGCCAGAAACGGTAGCATTTTCGCAATTTCCTCATCCTCGAAGATATCGCCTTGGCTAAATTCGATTCTCGGGCCAACCTACGCGGTGTGCAAGTTACGAACTTGTCGTAGACAGATACACACTTACCAGGTGATTAAAATCCACGAGCGCGATCCCGAGAATCAACGGACCCTCAGGGGGTTGGAGCAGCATGGATTCGGGTCGTGCTTTCTTGGAATAGGACGAAGCTGCCGAGGCGAATGAGTCCGAATCGGTAATACCAGAAGAGGGAGTGGGTGGATAGGTTATGGACGCAGAGTGAGACTGTTCCTCGTTCGCCTGTAACGGTGGAAGGGTCGTACATGAAGCCTGAGAAGCGACCGAAGCCCTGCGAGGTGCTTCGCGTTCACTCTTGGAATCGCTCACGTCATCTGGTTCTGAGTTGAAGTCGATCTCGATTGAATCGCCCTGGGAGTCCCTCCGTGCAAAGAACTCCTGTGCACGCAGAGGTGTGTTGAGTGCGCGGAGAGATGAACTGTGGGTGGGGTCGAGTTGCACGGAGTGCTGGGAAGCAGTTTCGGCGTCGGCATCGCTGTCTTCGTACGGACGGTGTTCGTCATTCAAGTCAACATCCGTGTACAAGCCATGTGCGGCATCAAGTCGGTCTGCCGTTGACATCTCAAGTGTCGTTGCTGGTCCCAATGAAAATTCAAGACGGGGTGTTATAGTGATGGGATGCACGTGACCGGGTGCACTGTCCCACTCCGAGTGATCTCCTGATAAAGAGAAAACGGACATGCCACGCCCACGACATTGCAGTGCTGTCCAGAAATTTCACGGTAGTGGAGTGCTCCAACTAGATTCCCTTTGGTTCCCTCCTCGCCGCTCATGTTCGGGACTCTCCTTTATCTTGCCAGCCTCTTTTCTCTGTCGCCGGCCACGCGCTTGGGCCAACGGCCAGTCGCACTCCCGGCTTCTGTACAGGCGCCGGCGATGGAATTCGGCTGGTCTGATCCACGAATCCTGGGAGGAAGATTCATCGACGTGAGTACCCTCTTAACGCTTGTGATAATACTCGAAAATATGGTCTTTCACTGCAGTTCACGACACCAAGATATGGTGAACCACTGAACGTCATTATATCAAACCAGTCAGATCCATTTATTCTTACAGACCATGGTATCCGTGTGTATTACAAGTGTGTCGTAGCCTGCACCTTAATCATCCGTCCTGGATTGATTTCCCTTCGACAGATCCATCGGGTTCTCCGAGGAATGTCTTGGCTTGCACTATGGTCATGTCCATAAAGCCGACCTCGGCGATGGCGATGGAAGGAAGTCGGAACATATCCTGGCTCGCCAACACTACTTCCCGAGATGGGGTACCTGCTGGGAGAGCCTGATTGGTGAGCTCTTATCCTTGCATTGGTAATATGCTACCATCTAAGAGATCCCTTCTCAAGGGGGAAACCATTTCCGTGCTTGGAAGCAGAACGGGACGTTAGCTAACACCGGCGCATGGTTTCTCGCGTAAGCTTCTTCGTCAATCATTCACACTTCTGGTGATTTTGACATCTCTTTTTCTTCGGGCAGCGTGTCGAAGGAGCAGGTCTGTCCTGGCATGATTTCCTTCTGGCCCATTTTTATTTATCGTCAACTTCCCAGGACTCCACGAAGAACCATATGATCGTTCCAGATGGATACAACATCGGTCGTGATATGTTGGTGGAGAGCGCTGTCGCCGGAAGCCACTGGAATAACATGTGGTGGAGGGCCGACGTTGAGTGGCGCGAAGGTTTGCTTGAGCCCGGTTTCAAAGGTCGGTGCCACTGTACTGCTGTGATGTCTAGCAGTAGATGTCTAATCCGTATACCCAGGTATAAACCACGCCATCGCTCAAGACGGTCTTATCGCCATTCTTACTGTCCACCGTCTCTGACAGACAAACCCGACCCTCACATGTTTGTATGTATTTTTTTCGTCAGGACACTGTAGATGTTATATCAGGTATACTCCTCCGGATGGTTGTACGGATGATATCTATTCCATGCGTGCCGCTAATTGGCGACAGACCCTTGTATACCTTTCTGGATGGTTTTTGTATACCTTCGTAAGCCAGTTTGACACCGGTTTTGGAGACTTTAGCAGGTAGACATGTATGTAAATATGACGATTCAATTCATTCTGTGAACGTACAACAGATGCATGGTACTACAACACATGGGGACAGAGATGTGCAGGTATTGAGAGGCAAGTACAAGACAAAAAGGGGAGCATATATCATAGCAAAACGAAGATAATGTTTCACGGATCCTTCAACCTGAGCACATCAAGCAAGCCTCCTTGTTTTCTAATGAGCACATGAGTTTGGCTTCTGCAAGTTCACGATCCTTCTGACGCTGCAGAACTGCGGCATACTCCGGGTCGACCTCCCCGTTACCATTCGAACTAGATGCGGAAGGCACTATAGAGGATGAACTGGAAGGGGCACTATTCTCGCTCGAGGACGGAGCTGCAGCAGGTGGCTGTACTGGGGCGAGAGCCGAGGGACGAACAGGTGCAGACGTAGAGGACGCAGCAGCAGTCCGACTCCTGCTGCCAGCATCTTGGGTCTTTGCGGTCTTCAAAATGCTTTGGTCGACGGTAAACTGGATCGCTTGCGCAGCGGGGCGCGTGCGGAGGTAGTACATGCCGGTCTTAAGACCTTTTTTCCATCCATAGAAGTGCATGCTCGTCAGCTGGCCCATCGTAGGTGCCTGCAAGTGGATGTTGAGACTCTGACTCTGACAGATAAAGGCGCCTCTGTCAGCTGCCATGTCAATGATTTTCTTCTGGCTGATTTCCCAGACGGTTTTGTAGATGGCCTTGATGTCATCAGGGATACTAGGGATGTTGGCTACGGAACCATTGTGGGCGATGATCATGTTTTTCATCTCATCGTTCCATAAACCGCGTTCGACGAGGTCCCTCAAAAGCCACGGGCAGACAACCTGGAATTCACCAGCTAACACGCGTCGAGTGTAAATGTTGCTGAGGACGACATTAACTCTCATCCACCACCAAACAGCTGACTTCCTCACCTCGTGTAGGGCTCAAAACATTCGTTAAAGCCAAGGATCTGACTGGTCGAAGCAGTAGGCATGGGTGCAAGGAGTAAAGAATTCCTCAGTCCATTCTGAGCGATCTTCTCCTTGAGGGATGACCAGTCCCACAGGTCGGTCGGCGTAACTCCCCACATATCGTACTGAAGAATACCCTGGTCCGCAGGACTGCCACGGTACGTCTCATACGGACCTTCCTGAATAGCAAGTTCGCAGCTTGCCTCAAGAGCACCGTGATAGATCGTCTCGAAGATCTGGAGGTTGAGTTCCCTCGCTTCAGGGGAGTCAAACGGCAGGCGCAGGATCATGAAAGCATCTGCAAGACCCTGTACACCAATACCGATCGGACGGTGTCGCATGTTAGATTTACGAGCCTCAGGTACAGGATAGTAGTTGGTGTCGATGATACGGTTGAGATTACGGGTGACGACCTTGGTCACGTCGTGAAGCTTTTGGAAATTGTATTTGCCGTTCGAAATGTATGTCGGCAGCGCTATAGATGCGAGGTTGCAAACGGCGACCTCATCCGGTGAAGAGTACTCGATGATCTCAGTGCAGAGATTGGATGACTTGATAGTTCCAAGATTTTTCTGGTTTGATTTTCCTAGACAACGTTAGCCAGTGGTGGATGACTGGTGCAATGACATACTATTGGCAGCATCCTTGTAGACCATGAAAGGACCGCCCGTTTCAACCTGTGCTTCCAAGATTGCATACCACAACTTCTGTGCAGGAATAACACGCCGAGCACGACCCTCCCTTTCGTACTTCTCGTACAGCGCCTCGAACTCTTCGCCCCAAGAATCATGTAGCCCAGATGCTTCATGGGGACAGAACAATGACCAGTCTGCGTTAGCCTCCACGCGCTTCATGCTGACATCGTGTCAGGGGGTTGGAGGAACTTATAAAGAGAGCGACGCACAATAAGTCAGGAATCCAGAGAGCATAGAAAAGATCCCGCGCACGGGCTTCCTCTTTTCCATGGTTCTTTCGTAGATCGATGAAGTCGAATACATCGTTGTGCCATGGTTCAAGGTAAATGGCGAATGCACCCGGACGCTTGTTACCGCCCTGGTCAACATAGCGCGCCGTGGCATCGTAAGCACGCAGCATAGGAACGATGCCATTTGAATAGCCATTAGTACCAGCAATGTAAGTCCTGAAACAGCAAAGTATTAGCCTCCATACAGAGCACGACCCCGGTTCTCCTCACCCAGTCGCACGGATGCAATGAATACTCAACCCAATACCACCAGCGGTCTTGCTAATCATGGCACAGGTCTTCAGAGTGTCATAAATACCTTCGATGGAATCTTCTTTCATGCAGACAAGGAAGCATGAACTAAGCTGTGGGTGAGGGGTGCCTGCATTGAAGAGCGTAGGAGATGCGTGTGTAAAGTAACGCTCGGACATTAAGTTATAAGTTTCAAGGACGCGCTCAATGTCTTCGCCATGAATGCCAACAGCAACACGCATGATCATGTGCTGCGGCCGCTCAGCGACACGGCCGTTTAAGCGAAGAAGATAAGACCTCTCAAGGGTCTTGAAGCCAAAACTGCAGATATCAGTATTGGCTTGCACTTGACTAGAGCCAACGTACTAGTTGTAGTTGAAGTCGCGATCGTATATGATGGCCGAATCCAGAAGGTCTGCATGATTCTGAATAACGCTGTACGTCATGTCCGATATCAAACCAGAGGGACGGCCAGTTTTTGGGTTCACTGCGCAGGGTTTAATGACAGCGAGACATCACCACAGTCTAACTGACCATATTCATAGAGGTCTTTCATGACTGCAGAAAAATTCTTTTTCGTCTCTTTGTGGAGATTAGAAATGGCGATGCGTGCAGCAAGCACGGCATAATCAGGGTGTTTCGTCGTGAGATAGGCTGCGGTTTCGGCAGCAAGGTTCTAAGGAATCAAAGTTGTGACACTGCTTTACAATGACGGCAAGAATGGCGTACATCTAACTCGACGGTGGTGACACCTTGATACACGCCAGCGATCACTTTCTTGGCAACCCTACGGAACGTCAACGTCGTTCTCTGTGTGTGGAGTGAGAACTCATGAGAACTTACTCGATGGGATCGACATAATCGGAGTCAAGGCCGTAACAAAGCTTGTTGATTCTAGCAGTAATCTACGCGAGTGAGAAGGTGTAATTGCAAGCCACTGGAAGCGTACCTTGTCGAACTGTACTTTCTCCTTCCGCCTAAGGCATCGATGGCATGAGCACGCGTAAGACGCGCCTAGCAAATAAATCCTTACCCATCTAGATAGAGGGTGAGACAATCACTAAAATATTAGAAAGAGCGACCACTGACCTCTCTTGAAAACGTAGGCCATGACGGTAAGAGGACGGTGTGAGAGTGAGGAGAGGTGGAACGCGAAACGCGAGATTTTTAAGTGGCGTGTTTCTGACTAATGGACACGTGACAAATCACAGAACACGCCAATCAACGAAGTCACGTCATACCGTGGTGGACGTGTCATTTTTAGCTGTGCAGGGTAGTGAATTACAGGTAACTGCGATGTGTAGTCACAATAGTTTATGGGTATCGATTGTTATGCCATTTTGTCTATTCCTTCAGGACCTGCAGCTGAACATGTTCGTAGTAGTCTCCTCTCAATGCAAGAAGCTCGTCATGGGTGCCAGCTTCGCTGACACGGCCATCCTTGATGAAGTAACTGCACAGGAAGAAGTCAATATTCCCTGTAATCCAAGAAAAGCCAGGTGGCAGCACGTACATGCAGTCTGCATTCTGGATAGTAGACAAACGGTGGGCAATGGCGATCGTCGTCCGGCCTTTGGCAGCCCTATCGAGTGCCTCTTGCACGACCTTCTCCGAGGTAGAATCGAGAGCAGACGTCGCCTCGTCCAACAAGAGAACCTTCGGATTGCGAAGGAGAGCCCGGGCTATTGCAATTCGTTCTGTGGTGAGGAAATTAATTACCTGGAACTAATATGCAGACGAAAAAGAAAACTTGCGTTTTTGACCACCCGAAAGCTGTGAGCCCTTGCCACCAACCTCAGTGTCAAAGCCACTAAGAAATGAGAAGTCAGAATGCGGTGGAAAACGTAAAGGTAACTCCTCACTTTGGTAGTGACTGGATAAAGTCTAGAATGTTGGCATCTTGGCATACAGCCTCAATCTCTTCTTGGGTAACTTCGGAAATCGGCTTGGTCGCACCAAGCAAGATGTTGAAACGGATAGTACCACCATAAAGTGCCTGCAAGAAGACATTAGTCACGACGTCACCCGTCACGTCATCGATACGAACAGGTTCCTGCGAAACTAGTGCGATCTGTTTCCGGTACTCCCGGATATTGTACTTGTCGACAGGTTGACCGTCAAAAAGGACCCGACCAGTTAAAGGATCGTAGAAACGCTCGATCAATTGGATGCTGCAAGAGAGTCAACACTAGCAGTATACAACACAAAATGTACTTACACGGTACTTTTCCCGCAACCACTCGCACCGACCAGTGCAACGTAGGTACCTGGTAGGACCGCTAGGTTCAGGCCGCGAAGCACGGGAACGGTAGGTCTCGTTGGGTAGTGGAAGTGAACATCTTCTAAGTGAATCTGACCCTCGATGTTTCTTTCCTCGAACGTACTCCCATCAGGAGATTCGGCGTCTATCTCAGGGGTGGAGTCCAGTAACTTGATAATAGCTGCACCCGCACCACGGGCTGAGGAGACGTCAGGTACGAAGGTGAAGACGTTCCCAGCTTGCGTGACTCCGAAGGTGACACTCTGTTATACTCTACATTCAGATAGACCCTACCGGATATGCACAAAACGCATACCATGAGAGCAGTGAAGAAATTGGCAGTTGATACATCCAGATTGGCGACAAGTCTGGATCCGTACCAGAAGACAAGGGAGATCACCCAGAAAGTGCACGACTGGGAAAACGCATAAATGAGGTTGCTCCAGATAACGCTCCTGTTTGAGTTTCTGAGAGGCTCGTCCAGACTGCTCGAGTACAGTTTCAAACAGTCATCTTCACGGGTAAGGGAAGCAACAGTACGAATGGCACCAGCGGCCTCGCATGCTAGCTTGGCAGAATCTTCGTGTGCAGCCTTGTTTTGCTGATCTTTGAGTATAACCACACGCTACGAAGGTCAGCATGCCGCGTTGGTCGAATTTCATAATGACTCACAAGTCGAACGAAACCCGCAGAAAAGATAAGAGGACAACAAGCTAAAAGATGCGAGTCGGGGGTCAGCACGTAATGAATGACAGAGCAAGTAACCGACCTATTCCAACAAGGGCTGGCTTCCATGAGTAGGCCAAACCAACTATTAAACCACCAAGAAGAGTAATGGCGGCATGGATGATACTGTCCATGGCTATCAGCATAAGCCACACGATTCATTGAGATTTGGATACGAACGCTCCCAGGCTAATTCCAGCTAAACCTTCGACTTTCTGTGGATCATCATTCACTCTAGATGTGAGCGAGCCGGTCTAATGTACCATGAGTAAATATCTCTGCAGTAAAAGAATGTCACGATATTCACATTGTTCTCAGCTTTGTCGAAGAATCGTACTAATGAACCGTCAGGGGCGATTTTCAGAACCAACTGGAATAACTTAACTGTCTTGACGAAGGATCGCACGGAAGCTGAGCGTTCGAAGCCTCGCTGTTAAGTTGGAAGCAGCTAAAGGAAGGACATAGTTTTGAATGGTGATGACTATGGACGAGGCAATGGCTATGATGAAGAACCTGTTCAAATTCACATTCAACGAGGCTAGTGTAGAGGTTAGTGACAAAATACCTACCACAGAGCGTTCAGGTTGCCGTCGTGGCGTCTTACAGATGGATCAAGTTGAGAGAACCCGGAGAGCGCCTTGCCTGTAAACAGGTTACATGCATTCGATGGCGAGGCTGATACCCGACTCACCAAAGGTGATGGCAAACGCTGGGTATACCATCCCACCCGCTAAACCATATTCAGCATCCACTATTGCCTGTTGCACGGAGGACTTACCTATTGCAGCTATTGTACCGACGACGTATAAAGGATAGCCATCCGGATTCAGACTTCCGACACGTCTGCAAAGATACAATAGGCCATATGCGCTCTCGTCAACTTCAGCTTTTCCTCTCCCTTCGTTCTTCTGAAGGGCCAGGTCTGACGTCACTAAATGGTGGGTGTCGCAGCGGTCGAGGAGAACCTCATCCTCAATGAGTTTCTCCTTGTCTGTCGTGCTGCCGACGACAGAGATGCCCGTGTCGGTGTACTCTTCTTTAACTTCCCGAAGCTTCTGAGCTTGGACAAGGCGCGCATATGGCCCGTTCCTGGCGATGAGCTCCTCATGAGTTCCCTGTTCCAAGACAACGCCTTCGCCCATCACAAGGATTTGGTCGGCACCCTTGATCGTCGAGAGTCTGTGCGCAATGGCGATCGTCGTTCGGCCAGCGGATGCCTTATCGAGAGCATCCTGTACGATGCCCTCCGATCGGGTATCGAGAGCGCTGGTCGCCTCGTCAAGTAAAAGAATGCGTGGATCAGAAACAATTGCGCGCGCAATCGCCACTCGCTGCTTTTGACCACCAGAAAGAAGGAAACCACGTTCGCCAACCATAGTGTCGTAGCCTTGTGGCAAGTTACTGATAAAGCCGTCGGCATTAGACTTAATGCAAGCCTCCTTGATGAGTTTAAACTTTTGGTCTTCTGAGGCATGTTCGTAGGGAGTACCGATAAGACCGTGAGCAACGTTAGCTCTGATGGTCGTGGCGAACAGCACGGGTTCTTGAGAAACCAGGCCAATCTGGGAGCGGAGCCACTTCAGGTTTAGGTCACGGAGATCAACCCCGTCGAGATTAATAGTACCACTGAGAGGGTCGTAGAAACGCTCGACAAGCGAAACAATGGTTGACTTTCCGGAGCCAGAAGCCCCCACGAGAGCTGCTGTCTTTCCAGCCTCGAAAGTGATGTTGATGCCTTTGAGAATCGGAATGTCGGGTCGAGCGGGATAGCTGAATCGCACGTCCTCGAAAGTTATCTCACCGATGACCTTCTCTGGCTTGAGCCCGTCAGGGCTGGCAGAATCAATATCGGGCACGCGTTCGATTGTAGCAAATAACTTGACGGCTGCCCCACGTGCGTGAGTTATAGCTGCGGAGGGTCATCAGAAAACCTAGTTCATAACATGCCACATACACTTGCCTCGTGCATCTGGTCCCAGCAAGGCCAGAGAGAATGAACCGAAGAGAATGGCCATGAAGACGTTGACAACTCGTCCAGCGGTCGCTGAAAGCGGAGTATGAGCCAATATAATCAGCTATGACACTGTAATGGAGCTTACCATGACCTTCGTTGATCAGAGTGGTACCGAAATCGAAGGCTACAAATTTTTGTCACAGCAGCCAACGAACAACATGGACGAGCTCATACCAAGTGCATAGCCAGAATAAATGATGAAGAAAAAGACCCCCAAACCGCACCCATGCCAAACGGAAGACTTGGCGTTCACGGTCCGAATCGATTCTACCTTCTTGTCGAAGAGGGAGCTCAACAAATTTTGCAAACCAAAAGCCTGCGCAGTCCGAACAGTGGAAAAAACTTCTTCGGCGATGGTACCACTCTCAGCGACATACTGAAGCATCGACCTTTGACCCAACTATTCAGGACAGGAAAAATAGTAAACTGAGCGAAAGCGATGACTTACTGGGCGTATTTGGTGATAAAACTGTTCATAATAGCGCCGGTTATCCCTGTGCACGGGATGATAGATGACATGACAAGAGCTAGGCGCCAAGACTGGATGTACGCAAGAATAAAACCGGTGAAGAAGGAGCTGAGAGCGCTGACAACGTGTGCGACCTTCTCCGATATCCCTTCTTGAACCAAGTCTATGTTGGATTAGTAGACGCAGAGAGACGCGGAGTCGGTTAGGACCTACGTGTATCCGTTTGGATGCGAGTAGCCACTTCGCCGGCCCCGACATCATCAAAATAGGTAATGTCTTGTCGGAGGATGGCTTGAAGGTATTTCTCACGAATGCGCTTCGCATTGACCTCGCCGGTGTATATCCACAGATACATGTAAATCCAAGTACAGGCAGCCATGCCGACACCTCGAACAAACGTTAGGTGGAATCCAGAGTATAAATAATGAACAAAATACCGATGTAGGTCAAGTAGGAAGCATCCTGAGCAACTCCCTTGAGAAACTCACTTGCCGCGGAATCAAAATTTTGCTTGGCAGAGGATATTGCGGTGGTGTTTCCAGATGACTCTGCTGACTGATATATCTCCAATGCAGTGCTGAATGTAACAAAATCTTGAACCAGTCTTCCAAAAACCAGAGTCATAAGGGGCTAGTGCTGTGTATCAGTGGATGAGTGGGGGTCAAACGGGGATGCTATACCTGAGAGGCGCCAGTAGCCATAGCGCAGACAATGCCAATGGCATTCAGAGACAACTCGAACGGGGTAGCATAGCTATTATATGGGTGAGGGGAATAACAGACATGTCCACATTATAACACGCACCGAAAGAGCTGAGTGAATCCGACGGAGGGTGCAGGTTGCTCCGTTGGTTTGGTTTCAATCTCCGTAATATCGATCCTTTCCTGTTTACCCGTGTCTTTCTTCCTCTGGAAGAACTTGCAAGGCAAATATTTGGAAGCATTAGTGTCTCCAATGGGGGGCTCCTCTGAGAGGAGGGGGGTGTCCTTCTCTGCCATGGTGGGTCAAACGAAGAAAAGGTAAGGAAACGCGCGAACAGGGCGCTAGCGCTAGAGTGCTGTGTGTGGTGGGGCTACTTCGGATACGGATGTGATAACATCACCTGAGTCCACGCGGAGATCACTGGCAGAAGCCATGCCGTTCAGCGTCATGGCACAAGTCTTCATATCAGCGGTTCGAATGGGCCGGTGTGCGCACGCCATTTCCACCTGTTACAGCCCACGTCTGCACGACCGACCTATGTACCTGCTGAGTCCGCTTATTGGTGCTTTGAAAGCGCCGTGTTCTAACTTCCAATGTCTCGGAGTCTTACGTCATCCCGTCGATGCTTCTCCTTCCATCGAACCTTTCCATCAAGCAAAAACAGAAGTCCTCACGCCACATTGGACAGTAACACCGCCACTGTAAATATCTCCCTTATTGGGAAGTACTAATGGGATGTGTTTTGCTTCCAGCCATGCCGAATCACGCCCAGCTCATCCATGCCAGCGATCCGGCATATGCACCCCCTGTCATCCGTCCCCCATCGCCAGCCAGCTCTGTAGGGACAGTTTACGAGCCAGATCAGACGTCTCAGTCAGACGCAGAATTGAGCAAAGAGGAGTTTGAACAGAAATGGTTGGCTAAATTGCACCTCGGCGACCTTAAGATCGAGGAAGAGGAAAAGTTAAATCCAGTGCTAATAGACCCTCGGCCCCCTCCAGACTCTCCAGAGGAGAAATGTCAGTCGATTGTCTACGAATGCGGACTGGTAATCTGAACGTTTTCTCGCTGCAGTACTGGTTCAGAATATTCTGACTGGCCTACGTTCACGCGTCCGACAGCTGGAAGAAGACGCCGTTTTCCAGCAGTTAATTATGAGCGGCTCCAAAATCGGACTGGAGAGAGCACCTTCAAACAACGACATCGACGCGTTGATGCGTAATATGATGCCCACGCAGGTTACCAGCGCTCGAATTTCCGATGGACCATGGAACAGGAAACGCAAAGACTTTGACATCACTCTGAGCCATCAAACTGCTACTTATGAAGGGGACGCAAAGGGTTGATGTCTAATTATCAGGTAGAGTTGCTAAAGTAAATGATCATAGTAACAGGCGAAAGAACAGCAACAGGCAACTAACAATGACCCTCGTTCGATACATCATGCGTATTCTCCCCCTTCACGAAAACAATCTGGCAACGACTCCTGAACACTTTTGATCTTCTCGTGGATAGCACGCTTGGCCACCGCTTTGCAGTCTTGATGCATGTAACTGACTGAGCCCCACTTCTCAAACTCCTTCAAGATGAATGTCAGTCTCCCGATGACATTTGCACTGTCGAGAGAAAGGAGCCCGTCTGCTCTCGTCCTCTCTTTCCAAAATTCTATCCAGTTTTGCATGCACGAGTGCTGATTCCAGTTGGCTCCACATGATGGCGAGTGGTCAAACGTTAAGGGTACGGCTCGCAGTTTCTCCCACATCTTGCAAAGACGATAATGTCCAGAAAGAAGACGATGTTGCTGCATGGGACTGACAACGAGGCGTTCGAGGCCATCAGAAGTCTCTTGAATTTCCCCCTCCGCCATAGTCCCGCCCTCTCCATCTGGCACAGAATGAAAGGCAGCCCGCCGTAGCACTTCCATATACGCCAGGCCGCGAAGTTCCCGTAAATCGAGTTCATCTGCAAGGGTCATAGCCAAATAGGAATAGTGCAAGGACGTAGACATGAGTTGGCGAAGTAAAGACACCATCGTGTCGAGAAGTCTCTGATGACCGCATGTTTGAGCCAGTCGGATGAGACGTGATATCTGGGCCTTGGTATCAGGCGGCGCAAGTGCTAGTGGATTGAGTGAGAAGCGAATGCCCGACGCAATGGGACTGAATAAGGGGGAAGGTTTCTTTTCGATATACTCCTGGATGGCATCCAGAACCCAGATTTCTGTTGATCTGAAAGAGTACTTGTTCGCTACTTTCGCGATGTCTATGAGACGGTTGAGGTCGACTCGGGAGGACTGGACCATCATAATTTCGTGTGGTCTGTCAAAGGTTAAAGCACTGCGAGAACCGAGGATGTGATCCTCACAAGGCGTAGAGGGACCACAAGAAATTGCGGAATTCGTCCGGGGTGTCACCCTGGAGGACGATCGGTCTCTCATCAGAAGTCCCTTCTTCGGGAACATCGCCTTGCGGAAGGGTGAAAAGCGTGGAGAAGGAAGAGGAGTCCTGAGACAGTATACTTCGGTGCACCTGCAAGAACGACTGAGCGCTTGGCATGTACAGAACAGTTGAACTCCTCACGTTGAACAGGGTGTTCCCGACCTGCAATATACAGCTTCCATCACAGAAGTAGTATCTGCCGTCTCTGCGTGGCTCGCTGCTGCTGCTATCTTGACAAGGTGCAGGTGCAGGGAGAAGCTGATCCATGCTGTCGGAGGTCGAGCTCCGACGACGGAAGCGCTTTCTTGCTAGCGAGGGTTGGTTGTGGTAACCTACGTCAGAGGTAGGGGATGCGGGTACATCTTCTGCCGTCAGGACAAATGGCACGACGTTCATTCAGTCTCGGTGGTAGTGATCAAGCCAAGTAGCACACATGTACATATGTAGAACGACAACTAGTAGTGGCGCATCACATCGAAATTACCTTACACCCCGTCAATCGCTGTATAGTGAACGCGCCGTCACTGATGGCATCTAACGCCGTCCGAGCGCAAGTAGCTGCAAAATGGCAGGACTCCTTCGCGCGTCTCAACCGCTCGGAACCAGGAATATCGGGTCTCATGGCCTTCAGCGATGTGCGTATCCTCGGGGGCATCACACGGTGGAACTAAAATCAACCACCATAGGCATGGACCTTGGCGACAGAATTCTTGAAGCCTCGCGACTTAAACGACCCCAAGTCGAGGCGTCAGTATGGTGCGCAAAGATACCATGATTCCTTTTGACTTTACTTAGCCTACCAGACATGCGCCGTGTCAGGATGGCTTTTGACACTATTAACAAGTGCAGGCGATTGCCTGTCATGATGGAGGTCTTTCTCGGTAAGGTACCAGATAGAGTATATGCCGCTCACGATCCTACTTGTCGTACTAGAGGACTTGCACAAAAGCCAGCATTTGATCGCACGCGAAGTCGAGTCCCACATGAATCTCTACTCAGTAAGCGCTTTCTACAGGTGCCGCGCGCAAACTTCACGCTCTGTCAGGAAAACTCTGATCCTGAAATAGTACGAGCCCTCATCTTCCGCCTGGCCGAGTGGTACAATGCGTGGAAGCCACCCGCAGAGCAAGTCGTCCTTTCGTTATCTCCCGTGTGTCTGTCATGCGATCACCTTCAACAGCTTGGGACAAACTATTATCTCCGCCTACACCTTGGCCTTCCAAACGCACTTATTCTCTATCCTTCCTGCATCATTCGCGAGGGGCGTCAAGTCGCTCGTTGCTGCAACGCTTCTTGGCACTGCGTCCCATTCCTCCGACCATCGTGATAGCACATTGTGGCATGCTTTTGACACCCTAAGCCTGATTGAACGCTACGAAACGCTCACAACCAGTGTGGGATACGAATATATCGAATCACACGTGCACGAGACCTCTGCAGGTGTATGGTCTGAACCCATGCTTCCCAAACTGCGTTCGTGGATGCTCGAAAAGACAGTGCCGTGGATGATATGGCCCTTTGCGAGGGGCGCAACGAATGGTACGATGAGCTTTGAGGTGGCTGTCTTCAACTGACGTGGCGCAGCGGAGGAAGCCAAGACTATGATGCAAGGTGTTGGATCTCGGTTTGACTTTCACATGCACAAAACGCTCTGTGATCTGCGGTACGAATATTAACGACTGCGTAACACCATCTGAGTTCCCTCAACAGTACCAAGGAAATATTCGACATCATCGTAGATTTCCCAGATTCTGTGCCAGCGCTCCATGACCTGAAAGTCAGTTGGATCCTTCTCAAACATTGGTGTTTCCTGTGCTTACTCTGCCTCCTTAGGAGTGCCTGCAACGTGTGGACCAACGTGCAGAATTAGTGCAGTCTCTCAGGCGAGCGTGAGTAGTTTGGATTAGACGCTTTTGCTACTCACCCACTTTTTCCGTAGAAATCGAAAGCGACTTCTCCATCCTGGTGCCGATACGAAAGACATCTTACTTCAATACGTATCAACGATCAAATGCTTGCGGATCGTAGATCCCCCTGGAGTGCTCTTATTTAAGGTGGCAGACCCCATCCGACGGTACCTCCGGTGCGTTTGTGGTCGTGCCCGTGATGTCAGTAAGCCGACGTAAACCAAGCGAGCGGCCCGATACAATTCGGTGTATTGTTGCCAGCTTAGTTGGTGATGGTGAGAGTGGCGACTCTTTGATCGATGATAACGAGCCCATTCATCCGTTGCAACAACCCGAGGTGGAGAATTATGCAGATCCCGAGTGGACTCCAGAACCTGTCGACGCCGGACCCGGTGAATATTTATTGCGTATTATTGACTCGACCTAACAACGACTGAAAGATTTTCGCGCTAACAAGACGAGCGATATAATAAGCACGCTCGTCAGCATCTATGATTCAAAGGACCTCTTCATTAGGGAGCTGCAGGTATTACTGGCACAACGCCTCCTTGCTTTAAAAGATGGGAACCTTGATCGAGAGGTGAGCCGGGAACAACGTTGCGCAGTCCTTACCGTGTCAACTGTCGCAATAACAGCGGCGCAACGTGGAAATCTTGAAGATACGGTTTGGCGAGTCTTCTTTACAAGTTTGCGAGGTCATGCTTCGGGATATGACGGATTCCCGACGAATAGACCAACACGTTCAGTCACAGAAACCGGTGAGTACGACGGATAGGATATAAGTTTACTTTGGCGACTAAGCATCCTTGGCCTTTGAACTCAGAGTGTCATGCATCCGACCATTATCTCTCGTCACTTTTGGCCCGCACTGGAAGCAAGTGACATGGTTATGCCCGGGCAATTCCAAGCGTATGTCACGAGAAAAGGTTATCCGTCAGATTACTGTTGACCATGCATATTTGTAGTTTGCAGGAGCAATACGCCAAGGAATTCTCGACCTTTAAACCAGATAAAGTTCTTCGTTGGCATCCTCATCTTGGTAGAATTCAATTAGAACTCGAACTAGACGATCGGACTGTCGAAGCAGATGTACCGCCATTGGAGGCTGCATTCATCGAGTTGTTTTCTGAAAAGGGTTTGTGTCATATTATTCCTCACCTAAATCTAAGCCGACACGTTAGATATCACCAGATACATGGACGGTAGACGAACTCATCGCACGCGTAGGCACAGTGACGCGCAGTGCAGCCTTAAAGGCGCTTGGCACCTGGGTTGGTATGCGGCTCCTCAAAGAAGATAGCGAGAATGTATTCCGTCTGCTCTCTGTGGCGGAGGATGTCACAGAAGATCCCGCCCCGAAAATAGGTATGACCATGGGTGTCTGTGTCGCTTGCTGAGTCTGTGACATGTTACCCCAGCTATCGGAGGGGAAGAGCTGCCTCCCGTGATAAGCGTACAACAACAACAAGCTGAACAAATGAGGGTGTATTGGAAGGTGGGGTCCGCCCAATGGCTTCTAGTATTGTTGCTCATTCTCGCTGTAGTTCATTGAAGGCATGCTCACTAATTTGGGACCACTTGGACTGGACCGCATACAAGCCATGCTGAAGCTTGCAGCCGGTTATGACCGGACCATCGAACAGCTGGCGAGCTTCATGGAAGCTGCAAAGAGGGAAGGCCTGGTGACTGTTAAAGACGGTTTGTGGAAACTTGGGAAGTGAGGGACGCTTTTCAAGGTAATGCACATTCAAAGTTGACTTCCCCCTTCCCTCCTGAGACTCCATAACGAGGGAGGAACTTAGAGAATCTCCAATTTTATATAATGCAAGACGGATGGGGTTCCATACCATGGAATTCCGACAGCCTGTTTCACTGTGATCTGACGCCCATCGAAGATATGAGTGCCTTCCCTGGTTTCGGATGAAATTTGATGCGCACCTATCATTTGGTCACGTCTACCGATGACTGCATTTGATTTCAGCGAGTTGACTTGCAAAGGCGTAGTCCTTGTCGCAAATTACGGTGTACTTTTCCCCCTTGTCAGCCCCGCACGTTGTGAGCTACGTTGTATGACTTGTTATCACGTGGTACATGGCAGTTCTAAAGTATGAAGCCCTCTGCAATGCGAAGGTCACTGAAGCCAGGGACGTCTAAAACTGTTTCACTCCTTCAAATCGACGTCTTCAGACCACGAAGCCCATGTATCTGTAGTATCAATCAAATGACGACCCTTCCCCCTGATGGCTTCTACAGCAGTGTGGTGGAGGGGTAGTCTCAAGGGAGGATCTTCCAAATAAACTAGTTTGTAAATAGCTTCCGCAAACTTGATTGGATCCCCAGTAAACTTTGCGTCTGCGTTCGACATCATGTCTCGGAACTGCATACAAGGTAATGTGGGATCGTTATACGCCGGATGGACGGGCTCAGTGACCATATTCGTAGTCGGACAGTTGGTGCGGAACGGCCCAGGTTCTACGATGGACACCTATAACGAGAGTCATTCGTACTCGGCGTCATGTATCCAAAGTAAGTACCTTGATATTCCAGTTAGGAGAGACTTCGGCCGCGAGAGCTTCCACCAACGCTTCGATAGCTAAATGCATAATGTCAATTTGCAACGCCTAAATCGACAGCATGCAACCCACCGAACTTCCTGCAATTGACGTTAGCCACCTGGCTGGCTTAGAGAGAATACGGCACATACGACGCACAATACCATGCAGATCCAGGAAACGACACGACACCAGACACTGACGACACCTGTATCAATCTACCACCGGCAGGCTGATTCTCCTCACGGAAGAATTTGACAGCCTCTCTACAGACGTATGCCGCTCCCCAAAAGTTCGTTTCGAAGACGCCACGTGCATTCTTCTCAGAAGTTCCCTCGATCTCCGAGACGATGCCATACCCTGCGTTGCTCAAGACAACATCGATGCGACCGAACCTCTCGTAGGCAAGCGCAAAGGCCGACTTGACTTCCTCTGGCTGCGTAACGTCTAGTTTGAGCAATAGAAGCGTTTCTGGATACTTTGCCGCCAGATCGGCCAAAACGGGTGGTTTACGCAGAGTGGCGGCGACCTTGTCGCCCTTTTGAAGAGCCAATTCGGTGGTGGCCAGGCCAAAGCCAGAGGAACAACCAGTGACTGACAGTACGTCTAACCGATAAGCAAATCAGATGTATGGGGCGAGCGTACTGAACCAGACTTTTGGAACAGATGTCATTGTCAATCCAGCAGCAATTTGGGTACTCGTAGTGTGAGAGGGGGAAAGCGTTGTACGGTAAGGATTGAACTACACCAGTTGTTACTACATACACGTATATTACTGTAATACATCGTCACTTGTGACGTGGTCAGGGCAACGTAGGGGCGTTAGAAATGTGAAATACTGCAGAAAAGAAGCCAGTCGACGTATAATAGGAACTCGGAATCAATGAGCTTTGTGAACAGCCTGTAATAGTCAAGAAGTGGCCTGGCCGACTTTGGTGCCGATAACGCACTTTCCAGAGGTCAGAACGGTGTCTGTAAAATATCCCTCGGTTGTCCACTTTTCGGGAGAACATCGTTATGACCTCGTAAACATAAACACTTCCTGCCAGCCTGCCTCAGCAATACATGAAGACCATCCCTTTCCACATGTATACTCGGCGGTATCCGTGAGTTGGCACGTTTTCTGTACTTCCCATACATTATAGATGGCCAGATATATAGTCAAGCAGTTTATTGACCAAATCGGCTGCCCTCGCCTTACCTAGTTATACTTAGTACAAGTCACGTCGGCCTCCAGCAAGCTGCTTGACACTTATCCACGATGTTTCCCTCGCAGGTTCCGCAGGTTCCCCGGCCCCTCCGCATCCTGACCTCTGATCTTGTCAGCGTACTCAAGAATAGCGTAGAAGCTGCGATGGTGGCTGTTATTAAGAAGAACAGACACACCCGCTATGTTTCCGAGTCTCCTGTCTTTGCCGAATTTCACAGTATGCTACGCAATTCTGGGAGAGAAGAGGATGGCGACATTTCGGATGATATCCTCCTGGAGACCTATCATGCCACGATCCCGTTGACGACATACGACTCTTACGAACCCTTCATGACTAAATTCCTTGCGGAAACCTGTCAGGAGGACGATGTTCGAGATATGTTCTCCCCTGGTTTGCCTCGTCACATAGCGGTTACGAGTTCAACTTCGAGCGCGAAACCAAAGTTTTTCTGCAAGTATCAACTCCCAGGTTCGAAGCGCTATGTCTTTGGTGATAAAAGTCAAACGTTTTGGACTTTTTCCCTCCACTATCGTCAGTTGGTGAAAGTCCAGAATCGCAAAGGAGACATAATTGGTGCTATCCCCGTGGGTTTAGGGTCATCTGCAGGGGTACGTATGCGGCACGGTTTGGAAATAGAGAACGATCACGTAAATATCAAGTTGGCGGGTACGTCTAAGCCCTCAAAGCTCAGATGGTTGCATTTCACGGTAACATCATCGCTTACTAGGAGAACTGGCTACTTCTCCACTCGCTGTCGGCTTCATTAGCGAGTATCGCACATTTATGCTCACGCACACTCTCTTTGCACTAGCAAATAGCAAGATTGACACGATATGTATACTCTTTTCTACGTCTGTAGTCGATATGATTCGGTATATGGAAGAAGAGTGGGACACGTTGATTGCTTCCATCGAGGCAGGTGAACTTCCCCACTGGGATGGGATCCAACACGTCCGGGAATATCTCCAGGTAATCATTTCCTTGCCACTTGGCAATTGTATCAGGCTGAGCTGGATATTCTATTCAGCCCTATTTTCCCCCATTCCCAGAGCGCGCCGCTCAGCTTCGTGCAATCGGTAAAGCAACTGACCAACCTGGTTGGCTAGCGAAAATTTGGCCCATGCTCAAGACCACTATTTCTACGACTAGTGGGGTTTTCTCTACCGCTGTTCTGAAGGTCAGCTTTATTATATAGACCACATCGTCATGACCACCTTTTGCATTAGTTACGGTTCTACTTGGGCCCGGACGTGCAGTTGCGTGGCCTGGGGTTTGCCACTTCCGAGCTCCACGTTGCTGCAGTCTATGACCCTTCAGATCCTAACCTTTTCAAGGTGACATCAGAAGACATTGTCGAATATCTTGACGTAAGCAGGGAGGAAAATGCATCTAGTATCGTACCCCCTGTAAGCTTTCCCGCTTTCCCTTTAACCTATTCTATTCTGACTCAAAGGAAAGTACCTAGTTGAGGTCGGGAAACATTACGAGATCGTGTGCACCACTCGTGATGGACTATGGCGCTACCGCCTTGGAGATGTCATCGAAATTGCAGGCTTTGATCCAACAGATGGCACACCTATCATTCGCTACCTCGAAAGACGAAAGCAAGTACGCTGATAATCTCCCCACATTTCTTGACTAAAGGACGTAGTGCCATTACATGGATGGCAGGCGGTATGCTGACTGAAAGGCATGTTACCGCTGCTATTTTAGCAGTGCAAGATGTCCTTGGCCCAGTAGTCGAATTTACTGCCATCATCGATAGTGGCGAGGGGACTCCCGTCCTTGGATATCTTATCGAAGTTCATGGCGACCTTCGTATGTGACTAATACCCCCTAGTTAGTTCATGGTGATTCTTACGACCACCAACTTCAAAGATCCCGAGGCTGCTAAAGCTCCCACGAAGCTACGTAACGAGCTTTGCCGCCTGAATGAGGAGTTTGATCCGCAGAGAATGCAGACGCCGACCATCCGGGTTCTGGAGCCGGGGACATTTGGGGAGTATAGGCAATGGAGAGTTGAAGTGACGAACTCTGGTAGCGGACAAGTCAAGGTCCCTGTGTTGATGCGGGACAATGCGGCCCGAGAATGGATGTTAGCGCGGGTCCGTGGGGAATTGGGTGTAGACTCGAACGAAGGAGTTGTGCAAGGCTGATTGTTAGCATTGAGCAAAACCGTTGGCACTGACTATCCCGAGGACTACCCTGAGGACAGATAAGACAACGCCTATCGGTGTGATGATCAAAATGTTTGTAGTATAATGATATATAGAACTGCATGCAGTGGTCGTCCTGCACAACGTTAACCTTGAGTTAGTCCTACTCTTCACATAATGCACTTGGAACTTGTATTGCGTTCCGATGAGACGGGGTGCAGGGTGATTAGTCGTCTGAAAAACTCCCCCCGTTTTCCTTTTGCGAGAGAACGTTGTGGTGGTCATATTATCAGAGTGTGTTTCCTTGCCAGCTTGCATCAGCGATATTGTCCGAACATATGGGAGAAAGCCGAAGACTTATGCGGATCCTACTCAGACAACAGCTTTCGTCAGTCATCAATGTTGCAACTTTAAGGATGTGATAAGATTTGCTTAATTATGTTCCTTCACTGGTGGCTGGCATGCTGCACATGCCGCTCAGCAGTCGGTGAGTAGATGGTCGGTTGTTTGTGTTATAAGGGCTGGGGACTCGCATAACCTATGGATGTCAGTGGATGTTGAGTAGGTCGTGCTAGACGGGAGCGGAATTCGCAGGTCCGGCCTGGAAGGCTCGTATTCCCGAAGTGGCGCCCCTGAGATACTGCATGTATATGAACCCACCATTTTATTGCGAGGTATACCTTGCAGGCAATCCATCCTTATCCTGAAGCAGTTCGCCAGGGCAAGCCAACATCATTCTCATACACACGTGGGCCAATAGACAGACACGCGGACAGACCAACAGACGCGGCAATACTCACAAACCCTTCCAATATACCCTCCGTATCCAACGTCGCCGGCGTGTGACCCATCCTTCTGTTGGACGAGGGATTGGACTGGGATTAGACCAAGTATCAGTGGTATATACCCAACCATCTAGGTACCAAAATTCAGCTTCGGAGAAGACTGCACGGGGTCAGACACGCCCACCTTCGTCTGCGCACACACGCTCGGCCCCAGTAATTAAATGTTCGTTGTCGAGGTGTTGACCCTCGAGAACCCAGGTGCCCTCCAAATCAGCTCGCCAGCTTTCGGTCTCGACAAATGCCCAGCCAGGCGAGAGGGAAAATGTGAGGTTGCTGCTGGGGTTGCACAAAATCAGCTCACTTCACACTATGGACATGCTAAGAAAAAGCCCATGGATGGCAGGTCATGGCTCGGAGAAGCCCATATATGAACGAGACGTACCTGATTTCCCCACCGACCCCACTCCACCCGTCCCGACCCCTCGTCCAGGGGGCACGTTCACTCTCTCGAAGATGTGTCTTGCTCCATGTGCCCATAGCGGACTTGGACTGCACACCCCTAGATTCCATTTCGCCATCACCCGCCTCGCTGTCGCTGCTCGCACTCCCAGCCCCAGAGAAGATGCTAGCTCCGGATCCACCAAGAAGCGATGCTCGCCTACCTCCGCTCGTCGGTTCCCATCGCTCGTTTTCCCATAACTCTACGGTACACATTGATGCTAGCCATACCTTATCTGATAGTCTGTCGTTGTCTACAAAGCGGCATAGCGCTGCACGGACTTTCTTCTGGGTGACCTGGAAACGAAGATACCTCCTTTGATAGGTGCGCGATCTTGGATTGTCAGAACGGAAAGGCAGATGAGGTCGGGGTAAGCTAGGGAGAGGGATGGATAATGAGAACAAGACATTGGAGAACAGCAACGCGTGACGTGCAGCCCATGCACTGGCTAGGATATTTCGTACGTTGGGATGCAGGGCACACACTGATCCTGCACCCAGGAGAAAGAAGAGGAGTCTTAGCGGGAGAATGTCGGCCATAACCACCGGAAGGATGATAATGAAGGAAATGAGCGTGAGCATCAATGTAGGATGGGGCGGGTATGAACATGTATCTCGAGAACCATTGGTTTTCTGTTCCAAACTCGAGTTAAGTGTAGGGGTGGATTCGGCTTCTGAAGAGTGCAATGTTGATGAAGTGGTAGGAGCGGCAGGTCGCAACCTTGCAGGGCAGAAGAAAGGGAGAAGGGGAAGGATTGTATCATGAGCATCGGAGCTGGAAGACATCCAATCGGTAATTAGTCGTAGCAGGGCGGATGCCAGGATGAGGTTCTCCGGCGCTACTTACAAGGCTCCCATGAGGTTTTGTATCGCTTGTATATTGGCTTGCCAATCGACCGTTCCTTCCCGGACATTTAGCGGCACAGGTGGTGATCCCGATGGAGGGTAATAAGCCAGTATGATGCCCAATAGTAACGCATGAGGCACGAGCAGTACGAGCCTCGGGAAGTAACCTGGCTCTCGGTTGATCGAGCACAAGGTCACAACGAGAGACACTTACATATGAAACCATAAGCAGCCAACCAAACAACAGTCCTTTTCCATCCCTTTTTCCAAAGGATGATTTCTTCTATTCTATCTTGCAGCCAAAATACGGGTCCAACTCTTGCAACGAATCGACGAAAATTGTTTGATACGATCGGAAGAGAAAGTGGGTCGCGGGCACTTAGCAACGTTTGTGGAGTTTGTCCTGACCTTGGGCTGGTGGTGAATAATGATAATCCTGCGCTGGAGGGTGCGCTAGTGACGGCGGATGTAGCAGGAGTCGGCAGAGACGACGAGAGAAGTAGTTGGGGGATGATTGAGAGGGCAGTTTTGGATGGGCCTGGTGGGGCGGCGCCGTACTCGGGCGACGCGCTATCAACGTCCAAATGCCATGAGAAAAAACCAGACGCGGTCGAGGGGTCTGGGAACGTAGTAGGTATCTTGTGCGCTGGTCTCACAGAATCTCCTCCCTGCGGGGACGATGCCAGTCGGATGGCCTCTGGGGGTATGTCGACGTACTCGAACGTGGCCATCGCTGGTCAGGTCAATGATTATCACATGCAAAAATGGTCCGACTACAGGGACAGGGGCTGACTCAGCAAGGGTCCTTATATAATGTCCCAGGAGGTGAGGTGTCGTTTTCATTACCATTGACACTTACATTTACCATGCAAGAGTACTTTGCGTAGGCCCGTTGAAAGTTATTTCAGCCACGTCAGCTCGCGTTCTTCACCGCCAGCAAAACTACGATTTTCAAGATGTCGGGGCTGGATATGGACATTACCGAATATCTTGACGTCGCCCGGCACCCAGATAAAGGGCGAGTCCACTTTCTTTTTACTCAAGTCAGCATTCAATCAACTCGAAACAGAAGGGGAGATGAACGAGGTCATTTTGACTATCCACAACATGCATATATTTACCGTCGAGGAGACGTCATCGAAGTAGCAAGCTCGGCCCTGTCGAGCCGTTATACCCACGTCAAAGGTCGAAATCTGAGCCCCACAATTACGTGGCGTCCGGTCCATTGTATTAGCCGGTACTACCTCGCCAGCTCATTACCTGTTTGGCAGGGGCTGCACAGTTGGATCAAAACACATGTCATCGTTCAAGATGCCCCTCTGGCGTTCTGCCAGGGGAATTGTCGGTCAGCGGAGCGAACATGCAAACACGTCGTTGGTATTCCGGGTAACAACGTACTTCATTTCTGTGGCATTGACCGCCGGCCTTGACAAGGTCCCAACCTGGCCCTCTGAGAATCTGAATGCATTTACGGAATGCAGATCGAAGTCTGGGTGAACTGGTCTGGTTCTATTTACATAACTCCTATGGTGCCAGTCACCTAAAGGCCGCTAGTTTTGTACGGTGGCCAAATTGGTTGGGATGAAAACTGGATATAACCCTAACCCAAGGGAGACACTGATATGGTAATGTGATGAGGGTCTCTGAGCCTCTCGCGAGTCTGAGAGTATTCTCCACAATTAGTATGGTGTATGTACTAGTTGGGAATAGTCTGATGGTTCGACAGAACGAGACAAGAAAAAAAATTTAGTGAAAAAGCGCCGTAGAGTCGACAATCTCACTGGATCATCCGGTACACCCAGGGGAGCCCAAGGGGATCAAAGCTGTCTTGCTTGAGCATGGGTGTTGGAATGGCCACATCCGTGGGAAGTGTCCTTCACGTTGCAACTCTGATGCAGCAGCAGAGTGTTGCAACAAGCGGATATTGGAATGTCAGCCTGATTTTCGAGAACAAAAATCTCTTGTCCAGGAAACAATTGAAAGCTTGGGTCACCTTTGCATTTTCTTACCCAAATTTCATTGTGAACTCAATTTTATTGAGTTTTTCTGGGGAAAGGTAAAGAAGTACATTCGTGATAACTGTGATTATAGTTTCAACACACTCAAGACAAACCTTCCACTGGCATTCAAGTCTGTTGAACTACGGACAATTCGTCTGTGGGAACATCGTACCCACCATTGGATGGAAGCATACCGGTCAGGGCTGGGAACCAAGGAGGCACAACTACAGGTTCAAAAGTTTAGCTCCACAAAGTAAAAGTCACATCGACGAGTACCAGAGTCAGTAGCACAGCATTTTGACTAATTTGGAAGTCATATCTACTATATTTAGTAATAACCCCTTTCTGGCCAATTTCCCATACCTTACAAAAATTTCTCCTTGCAATTTCGACCTCATTAAAAATTCCTCTGAGGCATTTGTTCCTTCTGTCAAAAGGAGTATTTTTATCAGAGGAAATGTAAGTTTGACTGGTTTTTGTGGGGCTAAAATTTTTGTACAAAAGTAGCGGCCTTTAGGTGATCGGCACCATAGCAGGGAAGTAGCTAATTCTGACCGATGGGTGCTGGCATGGCCGATAAGAGGGTCAATGCAAAAATTTGGGCCTTCCCTGTGCCTTCGATGGGGTGTTTTTTCTTCTTTCCGTTGCTGGTCATAATAGCATAGAACTTTTAGTGAACAGGACATTGTCATATGATCTTTACAGTGGTGGGTCCGCGCATCGTGGCCCATCTGGCGATTGTGTATGGTTTCCCCTTGGGCAAGTAAGTCCGCATCAGCCACGACAGGACCCGAAGCTGAAGGGCAGGTCATTCAGAGGTTCGACATCTTGCGATCGCGAGCCGTATCAGGATTGATAAGGGCACCGCCTTTCTTCTGCCAGCCGACTGGAAGCCATGGAAGTATGTATTTACCAAAGGTCACCTGGATTACTTCCGAGTCACATCATGTTTCTTTCATCCCTCGGAGGTTGCGTGGCGCCATTGCCAGCGCTCGTATAGTAGTTATAATACCAGCTTGGTGTCAGGCAGCCTACCTGATCCTTCTCCACGATGTCGTCCTCGCAGGTTCCCCAGCCCATCCATGTCCTGTCCTCTGATCTTACCAGTGCGCTCAAGAATAGTGTAGAAGCTGCAATGGTAGCTATTATCAAGAAGAACAGACACACCCGCTATTTTACCGAATCCCCTGTCTTTGCGGAATTTCACAGTGCGCTACACTTTGGGAGAGAGAATGATGGCGATGTTTCGGATGATATCCTCTTGGAGACCTATCGTACCACGGTCCCGTTAACGACCTACGAATCTTACGAGCCTTTCGTGAAGAAATTCCTTGCGGAAACTTGTCAGGAGGATGATGTCCGAGACATGTTCTCACCTGGTTTGCCTCATCACATAGCGGTCACGAGTTCAACCTCGAGTTCACAGCCAAAGTTTCACTGCAAGTACCAACACCAAGGTTCGATGCGCCATGCCTTCGGTGATGGAGGTCAAACCTTTTGGACCTTTACCCTCCACTATCGGCAGTTAGTGAAAGTTCAAGATCCTAACGGAGACATCATTAGTATAATCCCCGCTGGCATAGGGTCATCTGGAGCGGTGCGTCTGCGAAATGGTTTGGAAGTGGAAAACGATCACTTGAACATCAAGTTGGCGGGTACGTTTCGCCTTTCCAAGCATTTTACAGTAAAATCATCGCTTTCTAGGAGAATGGGCCATTTCCCCGATCGCGGTCGGCTTCATCAGCGAGTACCGCACATTTATGCTCACCCACACACTTTTTGCGCTCGCAAATAGCAAGGTTGAGACGATATCTATACTCTTTACTACGTCTTTAGTTGATATGGTTCGGTATATGGAAGAGGAGTGGGACGTCCTGATTGCTTCCATCGAGACAGGTGAACTCCCCCCCTGGTATGGGATCCAACACGTCCGGGAATACCTTCAGGTAATCATTGCCCTCCCAGTTGGCGATCGTATCAAGTTGAGTTGGGTATTCTATTCAGCCCCATTTCCCTCCACGTCCAAAACGCGCTGCTCAACTTCGCGCGGTTGGTAAAGCAACGGACCGGCCTGGTTGGCTGGTGGAAATTTGGCCCAAGCTCAAGACCACTATTTCGATCGGTAGCGGTGTTTTCTCTGTCGCTGTTCCGAAGGTCAGCTTTATTGCATAGACCGAGATCCTCACCTCCAAATTGTGAATTAGGTACGATTCCTTTTGGGCCCCGATGTGCACTTGCGTAGCCTCGGCTTTATCACTTCCGAAGCCTATGTTGGCACAGTCTACGACACTTCAGATCTGAACCTTTTCAAGGTGACCTCAGAGGACATTATCGAATATCTTGACGTGAACAAGGAGGACAATGCATCTAGTATCGTACCTCCTGTAAGCTTGTCCGCTTCTCCTTTACCTAGCCCATTCTGATTCAAAGGAAAGTGGCTCGTTGAGGTCGGGAAACATTACGAGATCGTGTGCACTACTCGTGATGGGTTGTGGCGCTACCGTCTTGGAGATGTCGTCGAAATTGCAGGTTTTGATCCAACAGATGGCACACCCATCATTCGCTACTTTGAACGGCGAAAGTAAGTATGCTGATGACTTCCCGGTATTTCTTGACTAAAGGAGACACGTAGTGTCATTACATGGATGGCAGGGGGTGAGCTGACTGAAAAGCATATCACCAGCGCTATCTTGGCGGTACAAGATACTCTTGCCCCGATAGTTGAATTTACTGCCATCATCGATAGTCAGAGCGGGATTCCCAGCCTTGGATACCTTGTCGAAGTTGATGGCGAACTTCGTGCGTGACAAATATCTCCCAGTTAGTTCATGATGATTCTTACTACTAACAATTTCAAAGATCCCGACGCTGCTAAAGCTCCCACGAAGCTACACAACGAACTTTGCCGTCTGAACGAGGAGTTTGATCCGCAGAGAATGCAAACGCCAACCATCCGGATACTGGAGCCAGGGACGTTTGGGGAGTACAGGCGATTGAAAATTGAAGTGATGAACTCTGGTGGTGGACAAGCCAAGGTCCCTGTGTTGATGTGGGATATTAAGGCACGAGAATGGATGTTAGCGCGGGTCCGAAGGGATTTGAGTGTAGAATCGAATGGCGGAGTCGTAGAAGGCTGAATGTGAGCACAGAGCAAGATTATCGACACTATCCTGAAGGCGCCTAATATAACTCATCGCGTGCATTGACCCAAATGTTTGTGCGTGCCACTTCACATAGTATCGTTCCGAATTGTTATACCGCCATGCATGATCTCCGCTAGTTAGCCCTTAGCCCTCGTAGCATTGACAACGCCGGAAAAGAGAGACCCAACCATGTCACCTGGTTATTCTTTTCCCTTGGTCTCTCCCCTGCTTTGGCGGGTCTCGGTGCGTAGCGTTCTTTCTCGTCGGAGGTAGACCCCTGATTACGATTATATTTCCTTTGGTCCTGAAGTCTCTTCTCTGATCTTTGTCCAATGCCTGAAGGCAATGTTATTTAGCCTTACGGGGGTAATGGTAGTAGCGAGAAGGAACAGAGGGAAGGAAGTCATGAAGGGGCTCCACTTGAGACCCGTATGAGGATGAGAAGGAAATGTTGGTTTCGACGGGCAATGATCAGTAGCCCCAATGTAGCAAGGGCAGCACGGGATGCCGCGGTCCGGATGACGATATCCGCAGCTACTACTTACACAGCCCACCAATGCGGAGGTGCAGCTGCGAGATTTTCCCCCATACCGCAAATCTGTACATGTGCATTTTAGCGCCCAGCACGGGAACTCTGATCAATTCACGATCAGTGGTGCTGACATGGCTGATAGCCAGTTTACCTTTTACAATTATCTTTTTCTTTTCTTTCTTATGTAAGTAATTCAGCATTTATTTACACAAGTGCGGGAGTTGCTGCTGGCGAAGCTCAGGCTTATTGACTGGAATCCACCAGCGCCATTAAGCAAATAGTGGTGACTCTGCATCGTTTCCGCCATCAATCTTCCATACTCCCAGTCGAGAGTTGCGCGGTACTACATCATTACCAGCGCGTATAATACACTCATGTTAACTTCAGGCATGAAGCTTGTTTGACGCTCGTCCACAATGTCTCTCGCAGGTTCCCCTGCCTGTCCACGTCCTGTCTCTTGATATTATCAGTGTTCTCAATAATAGTGTGAAGGCTGCAATGGTAGCTGTAGTCAAGAAGAACCGACACACCCGCTTTGTTTCCGAATCTCCTCTTTACGGAATTTCGCAGTACGCTGCGCGATTTTGGGAGGGAGGATGATGGCGGAATTTCGGATGATATCCTCTTGGAGACCTATTGTACCACGATTCCTTTAACGACCTACGAGTCTTACGAGCCTTTCGTGAAGAAATTCCTTGCGGAAACTTGTCAAGAAGATGATGTTCGAGACATGCCATTCCCACCTGGTTTGCCTCGTCACATAGCAGTCTCAAGTTCATCCTCGAGTCTCGAGCCAAAGTTTCACTGCAAGTATCGATACCAAGATTCGATGCTCCATGCCTTTGGTGATGGACGTCGAGGCTTTTGGGCCTTTTCCCTCCACTACCGTCAGCTGGTGAAAGTCCAGAGTCACAATGCAGATATCATTTGTATAGTCCCCGCGTGTACACAAACACCTGGAGCGATGCGTATGCGGGATGGCTTGAACGTGGAAGACGACCACCTAAATATTGAGTTGACGGGTGCGTCTCTAAGCTCAAAATTTGCGCCCTACTGTAATGACACCGCTTTCCAGGAGAATGGGCCACTTCTTCAGTCACCATCGACTTCATCACCAAATAGCAAAACGTTTATGCTCACCCACACACTCTTTGCACTTGCAAATAGCAAGATTGAGAAGATGTGTATAATAATTGCTACATCTTTGGTCGATATGATTCGGGATATGGAAGAAGGCTGAAACGTCCTGATTACATCGATGGAGACAGGTGAACTTCCCCCTGGAATGGGATCCAACACGTCCGGGAATACCTTCAGGTATGTAATTATATCTCTACTAGTTGACGATTGTATTAAGTTGAGCTGGATATTCTATTGAGCCCAATTTCCTTCCACGGCCAGAGCGCGCCGCTCGGCTTCATGCAGTCGGTAAGGCTACGGACCGACCTGGTTGGCTTGGCCCAAGCTCAAGATCACTCTTTCCGTCAGTAACGGTGTCTTCTCTGTTGCCGTACCGAAGGTCAGCTTTATTCCATGGACCAAATTCCTCGCACCCAACCTTTGAATCAGGTGCGGTTCTAGATGGCCCCCTACGTACAGCTACGTAACCTCGGGATTGCCGCTTCTGAGGTCTCCATTGCTGCAGTCTATGATTCTTTAGATCTGAACCTTCTCAAGGTGACATCAGAAGAGATTATTGAATATCTTGACGTGGACAAGGAGGGGGACGCGTCCAGCATCGTACCCCCCCCCTGTAAGCTCTTCCGGCTTACCTTTACCTAGTCCACGCTGATTCAAAGGAAAGTGATTAGTTGAGGTCGGGAAGCGTTACGAGACCGTGTGCACCACTCGTGACGGGTTATGGCACGCCTATCATTCGCTACGTCGAACGACGAAAGTAAGTATACTGGTAACCTCCCCCCGTTTTGCTGACTGAGGGAGGTACCTAGTGTCCTTACATGGATGACAGGGGATGGACTAACTGAAAAGCATATCATCCCTGCTATCTTGGCGGTGCAAGATACCCTTGCCCCGATAGTCGAATTCACCACCACCGTCGATAGTCGTAGTGGGACTCCCACCCTTGGATATCTCGTCGAAGTTGACGGGGAACTTCGTACGTGACTGATATCTCCCAGTTAGTTCATGATGATTCTTACACCGCCCACCACAAAGATCCCGAGGCTGCTAAAGCTCCCATGACGCTACACAACAAACTTCGCCGCCTGGACGAACAGTTTGATCTACAGACCGGGTGCTGGAGCCGGGCACGTCTGGGGAGTACAGACAGTGGAAAGTTGAAGTGACCAACTCTGCTGGCAGACAAGTTACGATCCCTGTGTTGATGTCGGACAATGCAGCACGAGAACGGGTGTTGGCGCGGGTCTGGAAGGAATTGATTGTGGACCCTAATGGCAGGGTTATGCGAGGCTAACGGTGAGCATAGAGCAAAACTATCGACACTATCCTGCCAGTGAGGACATGAAAGACACTTCATATCGCCTGCGATGATCAAAACGTTTGTAGTATAATAATATATAGAACTGTGTCCCACTTTTCACAGCACCAGTCCAGCGTCGTGCAAGATCTCCGCCAGAATTGCCCCTCAGAATCCCAGTATAGCCCTGAAAAAGCTGGAGAACAATCCAGCGAAGGTCTCCTCGTTCTTTTCATTCCTTGATTTCTCCCCTGGATTAGGGGGTCTCGGTGCGTAGCGTTCTTTCGCCCCTGGGGTTGACCCATGATTGCTTCGCTTTTCCTTTGGTCCTGAATTCTGTGCCGGGGTCTCTGTCTGCAAGGAAAATGATGTTTTGGATGGCTGACGAGGGTTGCATTGCGTACCTTACTGCCACTCCGTTCGGTTGACGCGCGCTCTAGCTTCCTTTCCAGATCACTGGCTCTTTTTTCCGCTTCATCACGCGCAGCGATTAGTTCTCTCTCCCGTTGAGCATGTTCTTCTAGGCTCTGCAGATGTTCTCTGTTTGTCTTCTCCATGTCCGCGATCCTGGCCACAAGCCGTGCTTTCTCAGCGACAAAGTCCGCAGCCATGCGTTCAGCATTTCGACGTATTCTTTCTATTTCGGATAATTTTTCGTCGATCACTTCTTGGAGTTCTTTCCGTGACTGCTCGTCCTTTTCACGCATAGCTTCTTCCATCTCTCTGCGTACCTCCTTCAGTTGTTCCTCGTGACGATCTGCCTGATCTTTCAGTAGACGCCCAAGCTCTGCACCTGCCGAGGTATGGGCGAGATCCCTCTGTTCGTTCACAAGCTCATGCTGGATTTGTAGCGTGTGAGCTTGTGCGTTAACCAAGTGTCGAAGGATAGCATGGGCAGACTCTCGGGTGTTGTTGTGGCGTAGCATCCGAGCACCTTTGTCGAGGACGGGTTTAAAGAACTTGTCATTACTCGCCAGCTCCCGCTCTCTCTCCTCCCCAAGTTCCGGGCTGACTTCCGACCACATAGTGGTGACGATAAGCACGTTCCGGAGCGTACTTTCGCCGCATAGCTCGCGGAAGATGCGGAAGTTACGGCCGGACGTACCCCCCATTCGAATATCAGAGATGCGGTGCATATAAATAATGCCAGCGAGTTTTGCACCCTGTTCATATCTTTGCAACTTGATCATCAAACTGGGAGTTACACGAGCCGTTCCGCACTCACGTGTTTGACAAGTAGGCGGCGATAGATCTCAAGATCTCAGTATCGCTACGGTTGGTGTCGTCAAATCCCGGCGTGTCGATTAAGGTGACGATGTTTCCGTTCAGAATAAATGGCTTGGAAGTCATTACATCGCTGGTGCAGCTCTGGAGACCGCGCCCGACGGGCAGTTTGGATCCACTGGCGAGGTTAACGAACTACGTGGGAGGATCATCAGCAAGGTCGGGCCAGAGGTGGGTACACGCACAGTCGACTTTCCGGTCCCAGTGGCACCCATAACCCTGAAGAGTCGTCTTAGAGGGATACTCTACGGGAGAAAAAGGCTTCAAGTACGCAATGCGACATTCTCTCCCGCGAGCGACCATGATTGCTGAGGTGACAATGTCGACAGCAGTACCAGTAAGGTGGAAATGGCAGAGTCAAAGATGGTCAGAGGCGTGCCCTTGTTGGTCCAACGCCGAACTTATAGCATAGGTCCACGCCCCGCCCAGCACTCACCTGGTTCTTGCACGATCATCCTTTCATCACCGTGAAATATGGCAAATGGCCAGCTCGCGGGCGGTTGCAACGAGGGTGAGTTAGAGATCCTTGCGGTCTGAAAGTTAACGCCGCTGGGTAGCTGAACACGGCAGGCTTCTTGCTACGCCCGCCACCGTGTTCACATAACACGTGTGTGAGCATAGCATTGGTGGTAGACCTACACCCACTGCTGTATGTGAAAGGAGTTACATGAACCTTTCGCTCTGAGGCTCAATGAGTGAGCGGGAAGCCCAATAAACGAGGCTGTCATCACGCGAACTTCACCGGGAACGAGCCTTCGTGCCCTGCTTTCCGACCTATCTACATTCGGATGTTTTTCATTTAGATGCGGAGGTCACCGTGAGCCTGCGCTTAGCTGACCTGATACCATACACATGGCGTAATGTGAGCTATCGCTAACATGAGAACAATACACATCGTCACCGTGTTCGACCCAGATCCCAACCCACCCGCCCGAAGCACGGTTTCTGGCAGAACTATGCCCGAATGAGGGACAGAACTTCGTTGTTGACGGACAATGTCACCACCCATCCGGATTTTGAAACATGTGGACGTGGAGTATAGGAACGAGGTTACTCCAATTTTGGACAGTGAAGATTCTATTAATGTGATGGGAGACGACACAAGTGCCTTTCAGAGGGTTCATAATGATATGCCTGCGCCACACGGATAGATTCAGAAACACACAACAAGCGCAACTTTACCGGTCACCGGTCACCCGTACATACCTACGCAATTCGCCGCATGCATATACTCCCCGAGCGTTGGAATCCAAGCAGAAATGTGAAAGGTCGAGCTCTGCCATGAGTCACAAGCCGCTCTAGCTCTCCCAGATGTATTCTGATAATACTTCCGCCATGAGTAGTTGGTGCATACTGGTTCCTCGAAGGAAAATCAAAGGGTGATGCTTGGTTGACCCTTCTCGATAATGAGTTGTCAATATGGGCAGCTGAGCCTGAGAACGGTCTCAACTGTCTATTGCGTTTGGCTGCCTGACACCTCACATAGGGTGTCAGTTGAACCGAAGCTTTGTATTCGGACAAAAGACGCATTCGTATACTCACAGGCTATGGACCCCAACTTGTGTGTAAGTTGGGTGTCCCTTGTGGTCCACACCTTATGGTTTTGCCGGTGACCATGGCTGGGACATATGTTACCATCAAACTCAATCGCTCGACTCTAGCCCCTGTATGTTAGGCAGCGACGACGTTATTGTAGGTAGCAACGCCACACCATGTGTTGTAGATAACACGTTGTCTGTCTCAGCAAAATTAAACTTAACTTTGTTGTGTCATGAACACTAAACTCACCTGTGAACGCTTGGAACTACTGTATTACAAGGTCGACTTCCGTAAAGTGGAGGGGTTGCGAGCTGCCACAGACATGAAACGGCATCCCACGTTCAGGAGGATCCTTCCCCATGTGAGTTTCGATTCGTAGGTAGAGGTTTACTGCTGGCCCAAAAAGGGGGCACAAGGGCGCAAAAGCACAAGGCGCTAGTCTGTCAAAGTGTTTCAACGTTCCAAGCCATGCAACGTGCTCCGAGTAAATGGCACCGAGCGCTGAGTCCTGGCCTCTCTTCTGAAGGAATGTCTACACTGCTCCATCACGGCCGACTGTCGTGCCATGGAGAAGGTGTGGTAAGTGACTGCTTGGACAAGCATTCTGGGTCTGCTCACAAGAGTAGCAAGCAATTGCTTCGCAGTTCTGGCGGCAGCTTGCACGAAACGAAGCGCTCGGCCCTTGATATGTACTGATGATAACGTACGGACGGGTGAGGCCCCGGACCGGCACACATTGATAAAGGTCAAGCACCCGAGCGCCATGCTCATCCACAACACCATCAGACTTTCTTCTCAACCTGTATACTGCCTATCCGATAGGACTCCAGTGTTAGCAGCATGAATAAATCTCAGGCGCGACTTTACCTCCGCCAGGTAGGGAATTCCAACTTCAGTAGGCGGCCGACCACCCAACCCTATGACAGGAATCAAGGAAGAAAAGCGAAGGGACCGCGGCGACAGAGTCCAGGGGTGGGCGGCGTACAAGTGATACTATTTCGCCTGAGCAGAGCAGCCGCAAAGATTCATCTTCGGTACCGCCGGTATTGAGCGGACTCTGCTCGAGAAGGCTCGTCCAGGTCAGCTTACCATTGATAACCATTCAAAGGTTGACCTCGATCGTATTGGTGTTTGGGTCGTACAGGGTTGCCGTGACACCTGCAGCCCTTCCCCATCTTCATCCCCACAAGGATCCTCGACCTCGGATGGAACATGTGACAAGATCGAAAACACGACGCTCGATCAGCCTCTGAAGCGATCCTCTACATGTCACCCTCAGGTGACGAATGGACATTGTGCAAGAATGTTTGCCTCGGTGAGAAAACTATAGATAATAGAGGCCGATCCGTGCTCATCAGGCGAGTTCCACAGGGTCGACGTGATTCCTGCAGCAGTGTTCGATACCCCTTGTTTGAAGAACCCAGCAAGTTATCTTTTGAAGAAATGTGGAAGAGCACTCAGGATGCAGTCAACGACAAACCAAAAGCGAATACAAGCTAGTTTCCACGGAAGACGAACACGGACTGTGTTGACAAATGACGCGGTGGATGTATATATACTGGACTCCTTCGGCGGGATGCGGGGCACGAGTGTTTTGGTATTTCAAGTGTTGTGGCCTCGGACTTAGTACATGTACCAACCAACAAAGATCAGATCCGTGAAAAAATGAATGTTTGCTTTACTTGGCAATATTGTTTTACAGTGTGATAGTACTTACTTATTACGAACCGACGTCCACCATGTCCCAGCTGCAACTTACTCATGGGTCGAGGGTTAGTTACACAGTTCCGGATCTTTGAATGTGGACTGATGGCAGAATCCTAGTTTGGTTATCCTTCCGGGTCTGCACGCAAGGAACTTCACGGAATGCCGCCTGGTTTGAGTTACTGAACGACTGAGCCAGGCTATCGTAGCTACGTACGTGGCTGCGAATGCGACATCCACTCGGACCGAAGAACTGCAGATCCACGGAACCCCGCAGGGGCGAGGGTATATCCAGACGCCCGCGTCGTTGAATGCGTACTGTTGCGGTGCCCCGGTGGCCATGCAGCTAACATGCTTCACGATGAAAACCCTATCCCAAAGCTCCTTTAACCACATCTCGCCTCCCTCCTGCTATTCTGCTTTGCAGATATGTCTCCAAGCATCTTCGCCACTGATATTCGCCCTATGCAGTTCTTCATCACCAGTAAGAATTTCTTTCGTGTCCTCCAATGGTTCGACTCACAGGAGCTACGAGGTATCAATGTGCACCTGCTCGACAGTTCGAGAAGGCAGGTTGAATACGTCGAGCTTAGGGTAGGGGACCGGACGCTAGCAGTCCGTCATATATCCATTCCGAGCAAGTCTCTCAGTGAAACCTTCACTCCCGGCATGTGAGCCCCATACCTCTTTACGGTTCTTTTCTTTTAATGGCCATTCCAAGAGAGGTATCGGATGATGAGCAGTGCTTTGTTTCCGTTCACTGTTGTCACCGTGTCATCGGTATTCAAAAGAAGACAGTCGTGGACCTCCCCTTTGCGCCACAGGATATAGCATTGAGCGCAAACGCGGTAAATGGAAAGAGAAGTAAGTCAAGCCAATCTTCTCCATCGAACGATTACCGACAGTTGCGCATAGCCCTGTTGTTAGCCGAGGGGAAATTGCAAGTGGTTGTCAGCGCCTCCGAAACACTTGTATGCACAAAACCCTTCCGCCATGGACCCTATGGTGCACTGATAGCGCCGTCTCAGTATCGGCCAGAAACCGGAAAGCTGGTCCCGTTTAGCGACAGTATACTCCGCATCTGTCCGAGGTAAGTCAGATGGATACCTCACATACCCGAATATGGTATTGACTCCTACAAGATTTCGACTGCTCATGATGGGAAAGGTTCGTTTTATTTAAGAACTGCACGAGATACATCACTTACATTGATTGTAGGATGGAGTAGGAAAGTCGTCCTTGATAGGCCGTGCATTCAAGATACGCAGTTTAGTTCAGTCATCTCTATTTTGTTAATTCTGTCTACTTGGTGCTCAACATACATGGCATTATAGCGGTTCTACGAAGCATGTCAACGCCAGGATGGCATCGACACCGAACTTATCTTTCAAGAAAACGACAAGGTCGTTCTCCACAACAGCCGCAATCTCGTGCCGGGCACGGATAATAGTGTGGAGGGCTTCCTTGCGCGGCGACGGAGTATGCCCGACTTGAAGGACAGGGTTCACGCTGTCTGGTAATACATCCTTCCGCCGCATTGACTTTTGCTGATGACCACCTCACGCAGGCTGTGCCTAGCGATACCTCGTGCTAACGAGCCCCTGTTTGATGAGGACACGAAGAAATTCATCCAACGTCGGAAACAACTTTTAGGTGACAGTAAGACAAAACATATCTGACACTCTGACATCCCGATTGATGGTGATTTTCAAGTACCTCTGGTCATCGTTTTCACCAAGCTGGACTTGTTGATCGGGAAGATTGAGCATGAAGCTTTTGGCGACGAAGAAGACCCAGAACCATGGTATTTAGAGGAACGTCTCAGTAACGAATTGGAGAAGACTTGCATTCAGCCACTCCAGGGACTAGCTGGGACCGACATACCGAACGTTGCTATTTCAGGCAAGCACTCCTCTCTGATCTCGGATCACCTGATAACATCCACCACAGTTCAAGAGGGTTACGAGAGCACTATCGAGCGGCTGCTCGAGGTCACTGCCGGAAAGGTGGACAAGTACGTTGCCAACGAGGCAGCGATGGCCGCTCTTATGGCCCAAAGAGCCAGCATATCTCTGAAAATTAGCAATTCCATCTCGTGCGTCGCCTTCAGTGTCATTTCTCGCCCCTTCTGATGTTTTCGTAGGGTCGGAAAGAAGCGTTAGTACTGGGTTTTCTCTCAGCTGGACAAAACTAACTTTACGGGTCAGGACATTGGCGCGGGCTTGCCTCAGGTTCAAAGTTCTTGGGTTACATGCTGAAAGAGTGCTTGGATGTGATTCACATGGAAATCGTCTCTTGCTGGAATTTCGAGGACCCCAATCGCGTGAGTCAACTTTTGCACGCAACGAACCTCTCCTCACGGATGATCGTAGCACCTGATCAGCGACCAGTTCAAGACGCTGATGCTGAACATGGTTGCGAATACTGATACGAGAGACCTTCCTGATTCGGATGTGGAGAATGTGTGAGTCTTTCGTCCAGGATCTGTAACGCAAGAAGTGACGAGGCTATCTGAAGCGGTTTCGGAGTCTCTGTGGCTTCAGCTATCATAGGTATCCGTGGGACGGCCGTTCGGGTCGTCTTGCCTATCGCAGCGAACGTCATGTTAGTGGGCTGGGCGTATAACTTTTATCAGTACTCGTACGTGTTTTCGACCCCTGAGAACACGTTTACTGATTCGCCATGATGTTTCATAACAGTGGAACGGTGTTATCTCAATGCATCGCATACATCGTGGACTTAACGGCCATTATGCAAATACTTTTCCTCCTGATGCCGCAAGGCCACATGACAATCCCAGCCATCAAGTTAGCTATCACGGCGTATAGCATGGCTGGAATCAACGAAGTCCATTCTCGCATCAAAGACCACTATGAGAACCCTTACAATGTTCTGACACTAGGGGGCCGGGACCAAGCGCTGGACATGATCGTCCAGCTGATAAAGGAAACCTCGATCAAATCAGAGGAACTTGCTTCGCTGAGGGCGAGGCTTGGTGACTTGAGCAAGTTACAACGTGATGATCCCAGGTATGGCTGGGATGATGACGATGAATAACCATCTGCATTGACTTTCTACCGGCTCTCGATACTCTCGATAACAAACGTGCACTCACCCGCATCTTCCGTTGCTGTCTCAATAATTATGAAGATTTGTAATTTGTACCACGTTACGATATTACATAAGTGAATCAGTGTCAATTACAGTGTAAATAGACACGTAATACGACGTCCTGGTCAACAAGGTCGTCGCCGAAGTACTAGGTATGACGGGTGCATAGGGCCCCAGCAAGTTTTAATCTCAAAACAAACACAGCAAACGGTGGTACATAGTGATACGTTGACGACAAGGTCGAGTACGGCGCTGAGTACAGATCATGCATGTATCATGTCCCAGGTTAGAAAATGGGTGGACCTACGTGCTGGCCGAGCGTGATGTGAAGAGAGTACCGATGTCCGCGGTCAGTATATAACTAAATTATCGTCATCATTAAGGTAGGAAAGTCTAAATTAGGGGTGTTGCATCGAAAAGAAACTTCGCGGCATAGTACCAACGGTCACAGTACACCAGGGATCAACCTGTACTTGACTTTAGCAGCATACGCATCCCACTCGGAGCCCACGCGTTTCTGTAGTTCTCGGTCTTCGGCGACTACGCGACTCTGCGCAACGGCGATGGTCCAAATCCACCAGATTGTCCACACGGGTACTGCCCCACCCGAGCCGAGCAGATACTCGACAAGGAGGCTGCCAGCAGTGAGATGAGACAAAGTGACTCCCACGATAAGAAGTAGAGATCCTGTATACGCCGGGTGGCGAACATAGGCATATGGGCCGGAGGTAACCAGCTTGTGATCAGGATGTATAGTGAGGTCGAACGTAAAGAATTGACCGAGTTCCTGGAAACAGCGGACACGGATACATGAGCCTATGATGGAGAGCAGGATCCCAGTAACAAAGACGGGCGTGAGGAGTTTCTGAGAACGAGATGGCGGAAGCAGGGCTGCGTCAAGATATGCTGAGAGCGAAGGTGATAGCGCAGCCCCGAAAATATGGTTAATCGCAGCCACTCCCTCCAGCGCGGCGATCCACCAAAGTCCAATGGTGTGGAGCTATGATGGGTGGATAAGTTTCTTATATGGAAGATACTGGTGGATTACGGACCTTAAAGACGAGAGGAGCGATTCGCAAGAGCAGAGGTTCCTCCGTGTGGTAACGAAACTGTTCCTTGGTCTTATTAGGTGGAGTACACGCTGCCTGATTGAAGGCAGCCTGAACCAGGATGAGGGATGCGCGCCAAATGATAGACATTGGGAAAGGGAAAGCGGGTAGAGGGAACCCCAGGGGCACCAGGTTTTATGACGAGGCAGCTTGACCTAGTCTGGTGACTATCATTTTGTGGGTAACGAACTTCAGGAGCGAGCTAGTTACGAGGATCGACGGGTCCATTCGGGCGAAAGGATCTTGGCTGGAGCTTGTTCACCTTGGCTTGACTGTCTGAGATTCATTTGTTCTCTCGGTCGGTTTCACCTCTAAGCATATGATCTGGGCCGAGTCATCCCAGTTCCATTTCCCACTTGTCTTCAGGTTCGTGCCTTTTTTTCTGCCACGTCCGATCTGTTTCAGTTTCACAATCTTTACACCGCGATGACTTTTCTGACGGAGTGAGACGCAGAGGGGGATTAGCCTTCGACCTACTAACACTCACTTGCACTATTGCCGGGTGTGGTACGCACAAGCCGGCTTTACAGACTCGAACGGTGGATAGGTCGCAAACCGTAATGCATAATGGGATGATGGAACGCCCGTTGAGTCGGTGACGATGCGCCACACCTAGCGGAACAGGCGGATGGTTGCGTTACATAGCATTGTAAGGCCACCACAAAAGCAGAGAAAAATCAAGGAACACTGAGTCCGGCGGTGACGGCCGTTTGCTGACGTTTGAAAACTGATGAAAACGTCGGTTGACTGCTGATCGGGTAACAGTTGTACGACCGTGGTTCCCGTGAGCATTCTAACAAATTATTTTTCCTTTGGTGCAGACATTTGCTTGATCTCCACACGAGTTCGATGTCTTCGTGGACATTGTACGGTACAGGTGCGGCGACCGATAGTGACGGGTTGAGGAAGCCCATCAGTCGGTTTAAATCATCATCAAAGAGCACCGTGCAGCGCCTGGAAAGAGCTGTGCATGTCGACGGCAACCCATTTAGTTGCTTCTTGCCGTCGGACTCGGACTCGTTATGTAAACCCCAGTTCCAAAAAGTTGAACTCAGGTACTTATCCAATTCATGGCAGTGTACAACTCAGTGCTGATTTACATAGTACCAATGGGCATGCAAGTACTTGACGAGAAACTGCCAAGCATATGTTACTGGGAGTGAACTCAAGACTTGCACCTTGAGAGGATGGTACTGATAGGAACCATAGTGTGACCCGGTATTGTCGGTAAGTAAGTGAGGAGGCAGTCCGTTGCTTGCTGATCGGCGAAAATCTTCCATCTGTTCGAGATGGCATAGCTGATGGAGGAACACACTTCAACATATATGTTGACGCATGCCAGCGACTACTCTTGCGTCCATTCCGTCCCCAAGTACTCAAGCAAGATATGGATGCGACGACCATTAGCCAGCTTCTCAATATAGAAAGCAATGCTCAAACGATTAGGTTTCTACAAGGTAATCAAAATTTCATGATCCCCACGGCGCTGAGGATATACCCAAGTATCAGTCGTGCCGACCACTTTCATGGTGTATGACTGTAGTAGGTATATCCTTTCTGACCACGACGAGAACTGATCGATGCGGTCAGTCCTTTATTTGGATGACGAGGTATCGACGCTTCTCCTCGATCGTTTCCAGTAGCTGACTCCGGTGTTTCGTTGAAAGATCAACTATATTTGGGTACATGGCGAACACCCTTCTCAGCTCGCAGAATGCTAATGTATCCCCATGATTCTGGAAGAAACGAATGTCGAGCATGTCGGTCGTCTATCTGATAGTGAGCACCATAAACTCGGTTTCGAACCTGAACTCAGTGCAAATGTCAGTTCCGATACCTCGGCATCGTCTATGTAGTGTACGTCCATCACATACGTGCTATAAACATTTTTGTAGAGCTCAGAACCACTGTAGGTTTTCGTTGGCAGGTGGGTTATGGAACGTTCGGATTGTACTCGGGCGTTCACCGCCATCAGAATTCGCTACGAATACAAATTCTTTCACCAAGGCAAGTGAGTATTCCTCTGATCAATGAGTATCGCGCTAACTTGGTAACAATTGTATCAGTTGTATGTGGTTTTGCTTAGTTGCAATTCATGATTTCCTAATTCTCATCCGACCGAACCGACAGTTGTAAGCCAAAAGTATGAGAGAGAAGTTCCGCACGGCTGAATCCGTCATAGTTTCCAATGATTTCCCAATCCTTGCCATGTGGCTAAACTGTTTGAGCGTCTGGTTTGTCCAGGGTGTGTTTATCCTTGCGATCCGATAAAGACATCTTGATCGATTCCCCTAGCCATTCTGGGGTTGCGGCTTTATGCTCTTTATAATGGTTCAAAAAGAGTTTTACTTGTGATGGGTCTAGGTTTTGTCGCGGAATGTGTCATCATGATTGTGTGCATATCACTCCTCAGCGTTTCGTCAGGTCCGTCATGTTCCGATTCATTATCAAATGAGAACTCATGTAGGGCTCCATAAGGCCAAGGTCTACTAATCCTCGGATCCAAGATCAGCGCACTCCCTGCTGCAGCCCGTAAAATATACGTTAATTATGGCGCAATCGGAATATATGAAATCATACTGTTTTCACTCGCTCTCTCGGCTGCCGTACGGCGGTACCGAGAGAAATTCGCACCACGCCCTGCTAATTGGAGCAGCGGAGCAAAACGCTTGAGGGACATTCTTATCGAAGGCAACGTCGTGTACTTCCTTGCGTGCGTACATGCTCAGATACCATATCTGACGAAGCGATCAAATAACGTGCACTGTAGGAACATGATTTATGCCATTTTCTACTTTGTGGTGTCACTCACACTTCCTGTAAGTTGCTGCAATCTGTCTTCCAAGTAACTTTATCTCTGATATCTCTGACAGTCCGAATGGCTTTTCGGGGTACTTTCTCTCGGCTTTGCCATGACAAGTACTATCGGCTGTCGTCTTATATTGCATATCCGAAGTGCAGCTGCACATCCTTCCACCTCGCCTGATTACACCGATGACGAAGCCAGACCAGCTCTCCAATAGCGGTCCTCCAAACCCCTTCCGTCCCGCTCTTGTACATAGTCAGCTTATATTAAATTCTCCCGCTCTTCTGCGTTTTCTCTTGTCCACTACCACCTGCATGACCTAAAAATGATAGAAACCATCACATGAACCAGTACCGAGTGCCGACATGCCGGGGAAAAGAACCTCGAATTGCCGACTTCTATGATTGGCCACTCATCATGAAGGCACAGGAACCTTGCTTGCACGCGGTCATGTTCCACGCACGTGCCTAACGACGTATGCACATACGATGGATGTTTTGTCGCTCAGATATTAATAGTTCCATCCATCGGCTTCGGTGCATGACCTCGAGTTCGATCAGGCGTCCGCGTTCCTCTCTAGGCCGAAGAAGTAATCACTGCGATATAAACGGACTTCTCACAACCACTCGGTCACATTATTGTATACGCAAATGGGAAACTGTGGCTACCGATGGTGTTCAACGAACCCAGAGGAAAATCGACCAGTACGTGCTTTGCGTTTTGGGCACGGGCTTGTATTCGTTTTCGTCCAAGGCCTTGTCAATGACGCTGTGGATAGTAAAGTTGTTACAGTACCAGATGTGCGCGTGCTCCATTCACATCAGGTTCGTGGCAGAGGGGTTGCTAGCGATTCTTCATTACCAGCAGTAGCTCTTGTGGATATGAAAGTCGAAGACCCTGACTTGATTGTATTATATCGACTAGAAATACCGGGAGAGCAGGGACCATACATACGCTGCGGAGTGCGGCCGGCGCAGGTTTCCCGCTGTCATCCGTATGGAACGGGTAACGTAGAACCCCACCAATATTTGGACGTGCCCGACACCGACTCAATTGAGTGGTATACGTCTGTCTAGAACCCGCGTCCCAAAAAAAGAATGCATTGTATTCGGTCGAAGTTGGAAGCGTGTCGGGGTCCGAGCTGCACACTTCTTTCGCGGGTACGAGGTTTTATCTCAATAGAAGTGGTGGAAAATTAATCGAGAAAACGTTTACTTCCAGAACGCATTGTTATCTTCTTTTCCGGTTCCTCCCCTGGACACTCCCCTCACCCTCTACCGCTGCACAGGGGGGTAGTTCCTTTATTTTTCGAGCTGCGTAGGTAGGGCTATAGTGCGCCTGAGTGGACGGGCTATCGTGGAGCACAACATACAGGTCGCCATGTCTCGCTGAATTGCCTTTGGTACTAATCCCACGATCAGTGCGTGCAGGGAGTTATCGACCTTCCTTCTACCCGTTATTAGCTTTATCAGGTTTATCAGGTATGAAGTACTGGTATAACGCACAGATCTTGATGATCCGTGCAAATCCGAGTTTCTGTGGAAGTATTCTAGCGACTGGAAGGATGCTCACCCCGGTTGCTTGCGCCCTTGGAAGAGACTCCAGAGTTACTCATCTCTGCTCCATTTACCTAAAACTTGGCATGTACCAACGGCGTTTCTCTACGGCGCGGGACAACGAAGGGGGTTTTAGAGGTACCCTACGAAGCAGCCTGCGTACTTCCGCAGAGGATGAGGCTGTGACTGGCCGTGCGGCAACCATACCGCCGAACAATGGGGCACGGCTGCATGATATTATACGTGACGTGACGAGCCATCCATTGTCCAGCTAAGACCATTGACGCGAAGGTGGCGTAGAAAACGACCAGGCCACCGATACCTAGTACCTTGCAGGAAGTGCGGGCCATGCCGTGCGCGAGGACGACTCCAACGCCACAATTGACGTGGCATGCCCGTGTTGAGATGAAAATGTGTTCACCCGCGGAGCTTTGGCGGCAGGGGGGGGGGGGGGGGGAAGGACTAATGCTTACCTAACGGGATCCCGTCGAAGATCTTCGTGGACGATCTTGTTCCGGATCTTGAAAGCTAAATGGGCCCATCGTCTTACCGTTTCTGGTCTTCCACGATCTCAAACTATTATTTTCATGGGTCGAACGCTTAATAATAGCAATTTCGATTACAATCCGGCCTCTAACGAGAGAGCAATAAGTCACTAAGTACACGGTGGACATTCATACCAAGGGAAAAGTAAACGGGTGACGAATACTCCCCCTTGGGGAATTATGTAGGGATGCGAATACAATGCAGTATGTAGGCTCTTGAAGAATGTACGTATAAAGACTGAATGATGCATGTTCTAAAGGCAGTGCGAGCGAACCTGGGAGTGGGCATTGTTTGTAATGAAGGATGGGAAAACCAACCATCCTTCTGCTTCTCCGACACCGGTGCGGTCATAGCAGACCAGGGACGAACCGAAACTTGACGTTAGCGGCGTAAGCATCCCATTCAGAGCCAAATTTCTTTTGGAGCTCCTGGTCTTCGGCCAATACGCGACTCTTGGCTACCGCCATCGTCCAGATCCACCAAATTGCCCATACAAGTGCCGATCCGACGTAGCCTAGAAGACATTCGACAACAAGGCTGCCGGAAGTGAGATGGGAAAAAGTGAACCCTATGACGACGAGTATGGACCCCAAATACGATGGGTGACGGACGTAGGCGTATGGGCCGGAAGTGACCAGTTTATGTTCAGGATGCATGGTAAGATCGAACGTAAAGAGTTGGCCAAGCTCATGGAAACAACGGACGCGAATGCCTGAACCTATTGCGACGAGGAGGATACCGGCGACAAAGATTGGCGTAAGGAGATTCTGGGACCGCGACGCCGGGAAAAGCGCTGCATCCAGATAGGTTGAGAGGGACGGCGACAAAGAAGTGCCAATATGATGGTTGAGCGCGGCTACCAGCTCGAAAGCAGCGATCCACCACAATGCAATAGTGTGAAGCTGCGATGCAATGATTAGGATATAGCGATTGGGAGGGGGCTGATAGCGTACAAACCTTAAAGATCAAAGGAGCGATTTGCAAGAGCAAGGGCTCCTCCGTATGGTAACGGAACTTCTCCTGCGTCTTATTGGGGGGAGTATAGGCAGCCTGGTTGACGACAGCCTGGAAGAGGACGAGAGCGGGGCGCCAGAGGGTAGACATGTCGGTGAAGGCCAGGCGAAGAGGAAGTGGGAGCGGGATGAAAAGACAAGGCGGCGAGGATGGGGTATTTATGAGGAAGTGTCGGAGCCCAAGTTCAGCTTTGACCCTTGGGCGGGAGGGTTGCGGGAACGTAAAAATAAGGATAGGGAACTGGGGCCCACAGAACGAACCCGCGGAGGTCGCTAGAAGCAGCGAGGCGAGGCCTTGCCCTGCCCGAATGTTCGAAGCCCTGAGATTGGCATTGTTGTCGATTTCAATGCAGTCTTGCCGATTATTAGCGGTCGTCGCACTAATCCTGGCATGGACGGGTTTATTGTTTTGAAATAGCCGTTGGATTCAAATCAGCCCAACTTCAAGCTTGCCATCACAGAAAGGGACTCCGCAGGGGCAGCCATTCCGAGACGCATGGCCCTGCTCGTCCGCGGAGGGGACCAAAAGTCCGGACACGCTTACACAACAGAGCGACAAAAACGCGACCCTGCCCGTTGCTGTTCGACCTTCAGTCAGACATTTTGAGGTTCGATTGTGAAAACGGCGTTTCCGAACCGGCGTGGAGAGACTGTCATGCCAACCACCAAGCACACGGTACACCACCAGTCCACGACCAATAGGACACTGTGAACGAGTAGAACCCGAGTTGGCCAGCGTTACAGTAATGCTCGCGAGATCAGCTTAGTACCAGGGCTCCACGACAGTGCTCTCACCAAATATTTACGCTCCAAGATTCATTTGACTCAAGTAGCCGTCAGCGCTTGTCAGTACTATCTCAAAGGTAGTCCACGGTGAAATATCATGGCAGCCAACACCGTATGGTCACCCTCTTCTTGGACATCGAAACCAGCTGTCCAGGTGGGAGAACCCTCCAGTTCTGTCGCGGCACTGTAACGGAGCTAACGGCCCTTGTAAACAGTCTGTAGAGTATCCCGACCAAAAGCATCTCGATAGGTCCTTTGAAACTATTAACACCCCTTATCTCGGCCCAATGCTAATCAACGTTCCAGCGTGTTGGCCAAGATAACCACCTTGCCTCCCCTTGTGACTCCAGCAGAGGTTTGTATTAAATCGCCCGGTTGCCCTCTGTCTCATACTGATCCTTGATATCGAGATCGAGCGCCTCCGTTATCAGCTCAGTGCAGTACAGCGGAACGAAGCTTTCCTTCTTCATGCCGGCGATTGTGCCGAGAGCTTCGATGCCTGCACGCAGGTACGCCATCGCAGCAAGGTTTTGATTAAACTTCCAACCCTGCCACAGCAAAACATTTCTGCAAAGATCGGCCTTATCCTTTCTTTCTCCCTCATCCTCATTTGGGGTGCCCGTCTCCCTGTAGTACGTTGGCCTCCGTCTTTACATCCTACATCGTACCCACGTCACACTGCGGAAAGGTACGCATCGGACGTATTGCTGGCCAGTACGCCAAGCCGAGGAGCAGCCAAACGGAGAAAATTGGGGACCAACAAGTCTTGAGCTTCCGGTACACATTATTTTTTCACATGCTGGCATTGCACGATCCCATACTAATAAGCGGAATCCAGGGGTGACAATGTCAACGGGTATGACGTTTTCCATTCCCCGTCTGCGTGACCTTCTCAGCCTTGCCAAGCTTGGATCCAAATGACAGGACTCCGGATCCAGATCGTTTACTTAGGTTCGCGGCTCAGTTCTCCGCATCCTTATGTAATTCATACATGTCGTAGGGCCTATTTCCATTCCAGCGCCACACTCAATTATGTTCGGGGGTTGCTGACATCTGGCTTCGCATCCTTGCATCATCCGCGGGATTGGTCGCTCTCCCACGTACGTTCTCCTTCGCTCAGGTTAGCCCCGCTTTTCCCTGCATTGTCGTACCTGCTGACAGGCGATACTCCCATGCTAGACGCAAATATGAACGGATTACGGAAGGCCTAGCTGACGCATTAGACTTTAGTCGCACGATAGGGGTGGATTCAGGTGGGGAAAGCGTTCCATTCGAACGTGGCGGCGGTCGCGGAGTCCTCGGCGAAGTCGATTTCTATACCAGGTTTGCTCCTCTTCCCTCTCATGCCGCACCAGTCAGGTGGCTAATTGGTCGGCTTGTTGTAGCCATGAAGGGCTTATGCTCGGTTACGAGCAGGCCATGACGCGTGAATTCCCACTCGGGAGCGGCGATGCGGATGCAGCAGGATCCGAAGAGCCGAAGGCAGGTTTCTACAATACTTCAGCCCACTTCTTGTGGATAGGCGATCGTACGCGTCAGCTCAACGGGGCTCATGTGGAGTATTTCCGAGGAATCCGAAACCCAATAGGCATCAAAGTAGGACCGTCCCTCGGCAACGAGGAACTCACGCAGCTGCTACACGGTATGTTTCTCTACTTATGCACTGAGTCAAGAACCTCCATTCTACGCTGTGTAGTTGTCAATCCCGAAAAGGAACCTGGTCGGGTCACGCTAATTACGCGGTATGGCGCCGGCAAGGTGTGCTTGTGTGCTACCCCTTTTTGGCTGCAGCTTATTGTTATTGGTTCAAGGTCCGCGACCACCTCCCCGGTCACATTCAGGCAGTCAGAGCTTCGGGACACCCAGTCACCTGGGTGTGTGATCCCATGCATGGCAAGTACGTCAGACATTCCGCTTAGGATCAGAATTATCAGCCTGACCTTCTTGTCCACCTTTGCAGTACACTTACCTCCGCGAACGGACTCAAGACGCGTAACTTCAGCACGATTATAAGCGAACTAACGTCATGCATCAGTATTCATTCCGAGTGTCAATCGCGCCTGGGAGGGGTAAGCCTCGAATTCACGGGAGAATTCAACGAAGAAGGTTTCAGCGTCACTGAGTGCCTCGGTGGTAGCATGGAATTGAGTGAGGACCAACTCGAGCTGCGATACCAGGTACGTGTGCTTCGTTGTATACTGTTTCTTATTTCTCACTGGCTCTGTCGATTTAGTCTTTTTGCGATCCTAGACTCAACTTTGAGCAGTCGCTAGGTATGTGCAGTTGGCATCTCCTAGGTAGTTCGCTCACCCCCGACTGCAGACCTTGCTTTCGTAATTTCGAATCATTTCAGGGAAGAACGATGCGGTAATGCGAAAGCCCACGATCTCTTCAAGGACCTTCTTGGATCAAAATAGAAGTAACCTGATACCTCCCAAGCTTTACGTACTTCTAAGACAAACAACACCATGTCCTCTTTTTACATGTAGAATAGTGAATCGAAGTGAAGTCTCTCACTCTCACGAGAGATCGAATCCTGCGCCGGATAAAATCGCCTGAAGAAGCTTTTCCCTCAAAACGCGCTCGTTTGTGTACATCGGAAGCTGTTAAAAGGCTCCTTAGAATTGCGAGCGTGACCACAGTAGTTGCTCACCTTCAGCAAATTGACGCACGTACTAGCGGTGGGCAAACGGTGCTGGTCATCTCCGGCGTCACGAATCGCAAAATTCGGGTTGAGTTGCTTAAAGCCTCTGTGTATCGCGCCGGGTCAAATGTTTTGGTAACGCAGAACAACACGGAGCAGGGAAAACTCACAAAAGTGGAGGCCTGCTACAACTCGTGACGAAGCGCAAAAATGCCCGCCTCTGTTCCTGATCGAAGCTTTCCATAGCCTATGGCATAGACGTGACCCTCCTTTCCGGACCCAAGCAGTTCTATCGTACCTTCCAGAATGCCCGTATCGTTGGGTGCTGATCGTTATAGAGTCCCCCGTAATTAGTGTGTTGTCGAAGATCTTCGATGTCGATGGGTGAGTTGGCTCCACCTAGGAGTATCTGTAACTCCTGTTGATTAAACATACTGACGCGAAGTTTATCATTTTCAGCATGGTCCTGTCAGAATGGGTGTCCCTACCGAAGCCATTTCGGATCTATCATCTCAGATAATCCCTCGAAGAAAGCTTCACTCTGCAGCTTGATTTGTTTCGTCAATCTATAATGCGAAACGAGGCATATGTATTGCAGCCTGTTCTCGCGCGTCACTGGAACGTTGCTTCCATTCGGAATAAGATCCACAACTTTGGTAACTCCGAACTCTAGGCGGAAACTTTAGAACCATCAAAAATTGCAGGAAAGCCATTACCTTCGGTGGCAACTGTATGATTGAGGGAAAGATCTTCTACGTTCCCTGTGTAATTCTTAAGGAAGACCAGGCCTTGATACAAGTCTGGGTCAAGGGAGGCCAAATCGTCAAGGAAACTTTGCTTGTCAAGCCACTGCCGAGAGCTATTAGCTGGCGTGTGCATCAGTCATAGATCAGCAGTTACCTTCGCTAGGAAAAACCCCGCAAATGCAACTTCGACGAGTATTCCTTCGTACAGTGCTTTGCCAAGAATGCGACCGATGAAACGGTACCAACTCAGGTTGTATGCTATATCTTGTTTAGCACAAGCAGCGGAAGACAACCTCTGATGACTCACTCTCCGAAGCATACGCGTGAGGATTCGGGTAAATTTCGTTTTTCTTATTCTCCAACCATAACCCGCGGTTGGTGTCAAACACTTCTTTACACAAGGAGGTAAAGAATTCCTTGAATACTCCACCACCGTCGATACCGGCCCTGTAATAGCAACAATGTCACGAAACCAGTCAGAAATGAAGGCGTTCCTTGAACCTACTCTGGCTCTCCGAATTGATCGATGAACGTTATGGCTATAGGTGCTCGAAGATCTACACCTGAAAGTTTGTCGTAGCCGTCTTGAGCGATATGGCCTCTGCGAATGGACACCTCTGTACGGTTCAAGCGCGAAAGTAGACTATAACCTCGGTTTCCCATGTCAGTCTGGACAAACAGGCGGAAAATATGTACGCGGGTTTCGAACGGTATCGCGAATGGAATGTTACTGAGGATCCCTAAACGTAGAGAAAGATGAGAATAGCTGGCTTGGCGACGTTTTGAGGTGATATGTGGCCCGGAAAGTTCATCTGATTGCTGTTCCTCATGCCTGCGGTTCTGGTTAATGGGCTGTAGAGTTCGAGATGGAGAAGGGATTTACACAGCAGCATCAATGAATGAACCCATGTCGATCTGCGCGTCTATATGCCAATGATTTGGGGGCATGAATGGCCGCCGGGAGCTATTTTTGAGTTCTTTTAGCACGAACTTGCAAGTTACACCAAATCCCTTACTCTCGAGCATGGATAGCCTGCAGACACTTTGTCAGCCTCTCACGTACATTGATCCAACGAAGATTGAGCCCTGGGACGTTGGTGTCTTGGAGCTTCAGCTGGTCATCTCGCCAATACAACGTGAATGCAATGTTAAACAGAGTACGAGAGAAAGGAACAAGTTCGTTAAGCGTGAGGAGTGTGCGTGGATTGGAAAAGAACTCGTCATCTCCCATTGTGCGAAGCGTGTACGTGTACAGGTCCGTCAAGAGTAACAGTGGAGGCCACCAGTCTTGAAGAGCGGGGTCTGCGTACCGACATTTTTAGCAGCATAATGCAGGGGAGATAAAGTTAGTCGTACCCATGTCGGTAGCAATATTTTCATCGCGGCCTAGTGGCGAGGGGCGAACTCGGTCACGATAAATCTCACGTACTAGGCCACCACCACCATATAGCAGTAGCGATCCAAGTACCGTGTCTTCGGCTGTAGGCCAAACGACGTTGAGAGCCATGAGTAGGCGAACCACGTCCGGTAATAGTTGGGGGTGTTGGCGTGCAAGTTTCAATAACGTGTTCAGGTGGGTGCTAGAAGGTAGAATCTGCAGCCTCTTCCGTGTTCTTGCATCCAGCACAGGCAGTGCGGGGTGCGGGACAGCTGAGCCTCCAAGTACATTTTCGTCGTCAACATCACTGTCGTCCTCCCAGGACAGCGACTTTGAGTCGGAAAGAGGAGGATCGAGAGCATGTACAGGCATTGCCAAAAGCAACGCAAATAGAAGTTGGACGTATGCTGCAAGTGAAGGTAGCGGGAGAGTGCCATATCGGGGAGGAGTGAAAGCAAGTAAGTTTGCAATGATGTTGATCTGTTCCGATATCGATGTTCGCATGACAATGTCAGTTGTGCATGATGAAAGGGATTGTAAGTATGCAAGTGGGAGTTTGGCGGAAAGTTCCGACAGAGGTTTGAGTGGAATGCGATATGGGAGGAGGGGGATTGTCAATATGTGAATAACTAGTGCATGCAGGTACTGCGTAAACAACTCCGTCAAAGGTGGAACGTTTGTGAATGGCAGATAAACAAGTTTGACGAGGTATGGAACTGCAGGGTTATTCTTAAAATCCAAGGCCTATTCTGATATGAGCATGGTCGCAACCCAACACCACGCGTGTAAACGTACAATTGCTTCTATGGAATTCCGGACGTTTTGGTACAAGCCATGTTGCATGACATATTGTGTCAACACGTGGGGTAAGTCGAAGTCAGACGACCCAAGTACTCTTGCCGCATATAATGGGTCCAACAGCTTACACAACACTTGCAGGTGTGTGAGCACGGAGGGTGATCTGTGAAGGATTAAAGTGAAAGACGAGAAATATAATAGCAGAACTCACAAGGGTTCCTTCGCCACGGATCTAATTAGGAGGACTGAGACTCGACAAAGTAATGTAACCCAATGAGCTTTATCTTGGCTCGCTACGCCTCCAAATAGCAGGTCTGTATACAAGTGAACCATTGCTAAGCGGCAAGAATAGGGACACTTACGATCATTCGTGGACACCGCCGCGGACCATTTCTGGAGCAAGTCGTCGTCCTGTCCGACGAACACCAGACATCTAAGGCCTGTAAGACTTGTCATGTCCTGCAAGAATAACTGTCGCATGCGCCGTCTGACACTCCGAGCCTCTAAAGTGCCCCTCCACCAGGACTGAATCTTAAGTGCACTTTCTTCCCTCCTCCGCAACACCTCGCGTTCGTTTCTCAATGCCTTTGCCTGTTCCAGGATCGCAGCCGGGGAGGTTACAGACCTGGACCCTCCCAGATTCATCGCGCGCCTCCTACGCTCATCTCCAAACATAGGGAGCATCGCGACGGCCTTGCAGATGAGTCTTGAACGGACTCGCGTTGCCTTGACCTTGACAGTTCAATGTCTGCAGTGGCTCGTGTCAGAAGCAATACTAGTATGTACAGTCATCACCTGTGTAACCTTAACCCTACTCCAGGAGTTGCGCTTACAAAGCATGATCTCTGCGGCCTCTCAAATTTCAAACCTTCCACGGACTATATGTCCAAATGCTGGGGCATGACGACTTGCTATTGTTCTGGGCATTTCTCTTCTCATTGCCTTCCGTAGCCCTCAACTCTCGCGAGTCGGTAGTACACTGTCAAGTGAGCATTGAGAGAAGAACGGTGTTCTTCAGTGGTTGCCGCTATGTAGGGAAAAGTCATCGTGACCCTCTTTACCGGTCTCTTGGTACGTCGTATCTGGATATCGAGCGGGTCGCCCACGCTGCGCGAGTTGTATAACTGGCAGCGTGCATATGAGATGGCAACTCGTGATTTTTGGGCTTACATGGCTGATACCGTACAATATGATGGGCTGTCCTTCAGGAACTGCATATGTGGTAATGACGCCTTTGACCTCACTAATACTGGCACTTTACCCCTCCTATCTCTACTACTTGCTAAACTTATTATTAGGTGTTGGCCTGAACATAGTCATCGAACTTAGCGCCTGCTGCTTATCGTATCGGTATGCGTCATACAGATAACAGGCTCTACTGTATACGAATACGAAGTCTGCTTCGACGCACGACAGCTCCCCGCACCAGCAAATGGGTGAGGATCAGCCGAACTAAAAGCTACGTATCTTGCTGTATGGATATTTCCAACATCAACGCCGTAAGCATGTCAACTGTGGTAGAACATGACTTGCCCTTCCACCCTTCTTCACAACCTCTCTTACTTCCTCTGCCAATCTCAGACTCCTTTCCGAGTCGATATTTGTCTTCTGGGGATGTCTCGGGTTCCACGTGGGATTTATTACTGAATTGGACGGAAGAACCGAGGAAGAATGTGACGATGTCACTAGAGATGGGCATTGTTCTACATGGTTCGTCACTCGCATCGGCCCTTGCTTCGTGGGTTTAGAAGTCTGAGCGAGATCTGGACGTGCAAGACGGAGCTTTTCCGTCAGGACTTTCCGCTCTCTGCGGCGTGCACGGCGTTCTGCGGTCCTTGGGCTGATAGGACTTGAGGTAATGGAAGAATCGTGGATTCCCTCGGATGCGGTGCAAAACGCTCTGTCTGCTGTGATAATCTTCGTTGGCGAGGTAGTAGAACGAAGACATGCTGAAGCGGAAGATGCCTTGGTACGACGAAGTGGGAGATGTGCTGCCTTCGGGAATGGTTGACCTGATTCTTCTGCGCCGCTCACTGGGAACGTTAATGCTGGTAGTGTGGGTGTGCTTCTCACGGCTTTCAAAGATGCCGGAACGAGCAGCGCAGTCTCGTCGATACCGGTTGGTTTCTGGGCATTTGGCGTCACAATGATAGGTGAATTACTGACTGATTGGTTATATGCGTCTGTTTTTACTTCCTTCCCCGACTCCAGTGGCATGGGCGGTCGTTCTTGGTCTAATCTGGGACGCTTCATGCACGGGGGACTGTTTTCAGACTGAAGAGCAGATTTCGCCTCTTCCCCCAAGGACCGTTTTTGCTGTCGACCCGCATAAGTAGAATCCTGCCATTGACTCTGCGTGTGTTGAGTCCGAACATCGCTTGTCAGCGGGTCAAGGTCCACTGTTTTTTGGGAAGCAAGCACATTGTTGATGCAGGCGAATGGTTCAGCATCACCTTGCAAATGTTGCTCTTGAAACTCATCCTTGGGAGTACTGTTTGAGATCAATAACTCTAGCCTGTCAAGGGATTCAAATGGGGAGTTGCATGGGGAGTTGCCAGACGGAGACTGGACCGATGGAGAGGACAGCGACAAGGGTGAAGGAGATGGATTATCTGCTTGCCGAATTAGTTCGGTAGTCACGCATTGGAGATTTGTCGTGCGCGGGATATCCACAGACAAGCTGAAGACCGGTGACGCAACGGGCGTAGGGAATATTCCAACTTCACCCATCGCTCTCGGTGGAGTTCCACTATGTGAAGATGATGCTCCACTGGTTGGCGTTCCGTCCGGGTACCCCGACCCGAAGAGTATCCATGCGGTGTGCGCGTGGTCATTTGATCCGCCTTCGTCTGAGGACTCATCGGAATCAGCGACAGAGCGACTTTCCTTGATCTTTGACGCATCAAGTCTGCTCGAGAATACGCTTAACCGGTTGAAAGCACTCGAATTTGCCATTCGACTTGGCCCAGCAACAGAAGTTCCACTACATTTATCCAATTCGTTCCACCGCAGGCCTTGCATTTGCTGTACTTTGCTCTTATTTCCACTGGGCAACCACATATTTATCACTTTTAGTTTTGATCGCTTATCCCCCATATCGGCCCACTTGTCCGCTGCGGATGAAGGTCCAACAAGATTCTGGGTAGCAACATCTATCTCTTCATTTCCAAGCGCCGGATTTACGAATAGGGGTTCTACTTTTGATGTCAACAAGATCGTAGGCTGGAAAAGGCTTTCGGGTTTTGTGTTGGAAGCCAATGGGCACGGGGGAGCCGTCACAGAGCTAAAGCTGGAATGGGCTTGAGGGCCCGGCAATGGAGAGACACAACTCTCAAACATTGCACTCATGACTCTCCAGTCGAGTCCATCCAAAGATGAATGCAAAGTGTTCGGAATTACGCGAAGGGGCCGGAAAAGAGAAACAAAATTCATCAGTTCAGGTAGTGGAGAGTGGCGACTGAGAGGCACAAGCTTATTGTGCATTTATTCATTGGAGATCACATCGACAAAACATCTTGTCAGCGAAAATGTTGGTTGTCCGAGGCGATGTCATCCTTACCAGCGAATCCACATTTTCACCTTGCAATAGATGTCGCTTGATTTCAGCCTTGTATTCGTCCCACTGCGCACTTCCCATAGTCACAGGGTCAACGTAAACGACTCTCTTCCCCTCTATGCTGAGCGGGGTAGTAATTCCCTCCACAACACACTCATGCGGGGGAACATCGACAAAGGAACAACGATCAAAGCGCTCGCACGCATGGAATCGGGTCGACGAAGGATCGCGAGTGCCGAGAGCACGCATCACAGGATCAGAGGTGTGCATATAGATAGCATACTTATAACGGTCGAAATGGATCTAGATAAGTTGTGAAGAACCCGATTTTCACAGAAACTTTTGGATATGGAATCCTACCTTACAGCGGAAGGCAAATGCAATACCCTTTAGGATGTCCTCATAGCCCCACGTCCAAGAATTAATGAAGAAAAAGGTAGTCGACGGGAACAGAGCGATGAGTTCTATGAGACCTTGCACCGCATACTCCTGTGAATTATGATCAGCGCCATCGACGCGTCGGGCTCCGCCGAGACCACGAAAATAATGGGTACATAACTCGCCTTGCTTGGTACCACAGTTATCGAGAGTAGGCTGGCTGTGTCAAGGTAGATAGCTTCGAGGGTCTTCACGAGTCCCGTTGCTTCCATGTGTGTTACTTCGTTACGAGCCACGAGGACGTTGAGGTTCTCGGCAGAGTCGGCGAGGTACCGTTGAAGAAAAGGATTACGCGAAAGTGAGGAAAGAAACCAGGGCTCAGCGCGCATATCGCCCGTATGTAAAACTGACCCACGGGGGCCTTCTATAAGGAACCTACAGACGGCTATGGGAAAGTAGAAGCGTCAAGTAACGGAGTACATACATTACCGCGCCCGGACAATGGTTGGCGTCAATTAGAGTGATACTAACAGTTTCGTTATCATATAGTTCAAATTCAGTGGGAGTATGCAGAGGCACTGCGCGCTAGGGAGTCTCAGTACGTGAAAAAGAAAGAGTCCTTGAGAGGCGCACGAGAAGGTCCCTGGACCCTGCATAGAACCTTTCACCATTTGGCATCACACAGGGTTCGACCTTTAAGTGACTATATGTCTTGGTTTTCTGTGCGCGATATTCATGATCGAAGAGTGAACGCTCTGCATACACTTCGTGGCGCAGGAGCATTTCCTTTGCATCCGGAGAACAAATAACCTGATAACCGAATGACTTTGAGGCCAGACCAATAAGATGATCTGAGTGTGTATGAGTTAATAGATGCAGCGCTGGCCTATTGTACGGCGACGGTAAGTCGTTCACGGTGTCGGTGAAGTTATCTACGCGGATTGGGTACGGGAGAGCGAAGGAGTGGTACGGCGTGCTGGTAGGCATCTCTTCGTTATCCAAAACAGCGACGTAGGGTAATAAATACTAGCTTTGCGGTAGGCTGTGGCCAGACCTGCGTGTGAGTGGTTACGTTCGTCGTAGTGGTGGGCCCAAGAGTGATAACACGAGTAAGGTCGCGTTCCATGGTCACGTGCCGTGGAGTCACGCGTTCCAAGATGGGGGGAGTCATTTGTAATACAGCATAGAGAGAGAGATTTTCTGTATTTATATACCGCAACAAGTAGTCTACTACTAAGACGCGGTGCCCATTGGGCACGTAGAGTGAGATGTAAAGCAAATACTACCGTATGGTAATGGTGAAGTAACACGAATAGTTTATTGTTGGCATGTGAGAGGATATGTACGCGTAAAAATGAACAAAGAAATGGTGTAACGTATGGTGATAGAGCGAGTTCAAAAAGAAACTAAAGGGAGGGTGGCATTACTCTGGGACAGAAGACGGATCGGGTTGGCTTGGGTCGGTTCTCCTCGATTTCTTAAAGGCGTCTGTTTCCTTCAGGAACTCGAGTAGAGCCTCGATTCCTTTTTCCGTTCCTAAGATGTCCGTTACGATTAGATCTTCTGAGGCAGAGCGTAGAATGTTGCGGTAGGGTTCGTAATACAGCATAGAGTTCGGATGCGAATGTTGAACATGGAAGCTATCAGAAAATCACTCAGCTGTGCGCTTTTACCCCTCACATGTAGTCAATTCTCATCCAATAAATAACTGTAGAAATTGTGCTGTAATGACTCGACGCGCAGCTCAGCTCATACGCTCATTACATAGTAATCACTGCTCCGGGTGGAAGTGCCTGATCTAATTGCCCTAAAGTGGTTAACAAGTGATGCACACCAGAAGTCGACATTCTAGCTTTCATTCGTGAACTACGAAGGATGTAGAATTAAAAATGAAGATAAAAGACAGGGCTTTACAAACGAATGTGAAGTGAGAGAGCGTGGGTTAAAGTGAGCGAATATAGAGTCAATTATAAAACACTGGGCAGCGCCGAGTGGCTCTTGTTTGAAAAACGTGTAATGTGTCAGGCACCGATCCAATCCCTCCAGGCAGACACCATCATCAGAGTAAACCCTTGTGCTTCCGTGGACAACAAGCCAGTCTCGTTCCAAACCAATGGATTGACGACAGGACTAACAACCCCAAGGTTAGTAATGCCACCTAGAACGGCATCGCGAACGTTCGCGGCGGTGTCGGTGTAGTTGGAACCGAACTGGTCAGGATATAATTTGGTAACCCTGTACGCAACAGACGCTAACGCCGCCGAAGAAGACGCATCGCCAAAATTTGGCCCACCAGTTAAGTAGTCCGGAATAAGATTATCGCTGCCCTGAAACAGAAATACCGTCGTCAGTCTGTCCACACCCCCTCGATCAAATTGAGCTCACCAGGGCAGCAAATTCCCCATCCAAGATCTCCTTGACCCAACTAAGTAGATCTGCCACTTGCGACGTCATACTGGAACAGAAAGAACTCTTCTGAATAGTGACAGCAACACGAAGCATTCCTAAAGCAGCCCATCCATTACCTGCATGACAGTTAGGACGGATGCACAAAAGGCTGAAATTGACTGCAGTACCAGTAGCCCAAATGCCTTCATCAATCCATGAAGAGGTATCATCGTCGTAGATATGAGCCCAAAGTTTACCGGTGGGGCCGTCGACCAAGAGGGCATCTCGGTAGAGGCGGCATTGATCATATGCAATCTGTAAGAGCGTCCCGTTGTTCTTCACTGCACCATAATAAGCAATGAACGGGAAACCCATGTAGACTCCGTCAGACCTGCCAAGGACGTCTTTCAGAAAAAGTGAAAAGAAGTGCATGTCACACTTACCAGTACTGAGCACTATCTGCTCTAGCCGAAATGGCACCTGTCTTGGTTCTAGGTGCAACATTCAGAACCTACGGATGCACATCAATATACCTACATCCATATTCTGGAGGTAACAAGGTGATTATACATACATAATTGAGCTCCCCGTCTGCAGCATTTTCCCAGAAAGAGGCACGGTCGGGGTCCGTGAAAGTGCCTAATATAATTCATGTTATCCGGTGTAAAAAGAGTGCGGTTTAATCCTCTTACCCATAAGAACAACGGACCCTGAAGACGCCCCATCCAGAGCCGCAGCGTCAAGGGCGTCATTGATATTCTGACTGAGCCTGCCGTCCGGAGTTTGGCGTACGGCTGCGCTGTATGCAAACTGAAGGGAGTCCAGTGGGAATTGACCATTCGATGCAAATGGGTTAGGCGCGAAGACTGAATATTCTGAGTCATCCCACTCTAGAATAGCCCCAGCTGCAGTTCCTTGTTCCCAGCTGAGTGGACGACTCAGACCTGAGCGGGAAAGCGACGGCACGCATAACACACCTTGTCCTAATAGAGGCTTGCATAACAGAGCGAACGGCATCTACTGTACTTGACCAGGCATGAAAATCAGCCTTGTCGGAGTCGCCCAGCACACATGTGGACAGCAAGAGGGCCACGAGAGGGACAAGTCTGGACAACGAACTCATGGCGGCGTGTTAAGGAGCGAATTCGGGTGAGTTGGAAAAGATGCAGCCGAATAGCCCCTGGCCAGCTGGGTTAAATATTGTCGGATGATTAGAAGTCCCTCATATAACCAAGCAGACGTAACCTCCCCGTAGAACTGGAGACCGTTGGTACGGTACGTACAGCAGTTGCGATCAGTCATTCCAGTTGTTGCGTCTGCATTCGCACGTTGGAGGAATATGCTGAGAGCAATTGGTGCGTCGGAATCGAAATAAAGACCGACGGCCAGGCTTGTCCTGTAGAATTTCGGTAACAGATTATTATGTACGAGGGCTTCGCCCTCGGTATGTTTCAACAAGCCCGGATCAGGGGACGAGCTTGTTGCCTGCTGCCCTTTCGGAAATGAGTCGTCGTCTCAGGTCTTACAGTAGTCGCCCACGTCACCGGAAGACAGCACGGCGCCCATCATACCTACGTCACTGGCAGTGCTTCAGGAGTAAGCACCAATCACCAGTACTACTAGCACTACACTCGATTATTGGGAACCATGATGGACACTAGTTCAGGATATGTTAACCAGCAAATTAGGTGCACAACTCACCAGTTGCGTTGGTAGTCGTGGGCGGCCCTATGACCAAACCCACAGTTTCTCGGACCTAACGATATCACTAGAAATTCAATTGAACGCGATGTTGGACCCCGGACGACTATGTAATGTATACCATGTATGGTTGTATTGGATACTAATAGAGTGATGCGTGCCGGTGCTGGTTATTAGTTGGAGTCATCTTGCTTAGTCTCACAGTGTGACAGAGAAAGAATTATCATGGAACAACGAAGAAGCAGAACTACCACGTATATCCCGGACCTGCATGTCGATGCGTCCCTCGTAACCGTGGATACCCTTTCTTTCACGATGGACGTCTTCAGTGACTGCAGAATTGCTCCAGTTATTATCTCCTATTGTACCACCCGGACCACTGGGTGAGGAAAACGATTTTCTCTCGCCAGTGTGCATTAGATGACCTCGAGGAATGGAAAGATGTCAGGAGTTTCTCTATCAAAGAAGGTCAGTTTGATTCTTAACTGCATGTGTATGCGATTAAACTTGTCTCCCAGTGGCATATCTCCGTGTCGTGTTTGACTGAATACATGAATAGCCCTCAGCAGTACTCTGATGGGGTGATTATCTCTCCCCTCTCGCTCTACTGTCCATAAGCTGGCGACGTCCGCCAAAATCTGCAACCTGTCACGAACATGCGAATGCAATTTGAACCACCGTTGCTCTGGGCTTGATGGAATCAACTACATGAGGAATCCGCCATTGGGATTTACCGCGGGCACAACACAGAAAATTGGCTTTCTGCTACAATGAGACCCCAGCGCAGGAATATGTAGAACAAACAAGAGGCAGCTAATAAATTCAATGTCAACTTCACCGATCAGCAGAACACTGCTGGTTCGCTCTATAAAATCACACAGTAGCCGTGTGGTATTACTTAGTATCATATAGCGGCCTGTAGTTATGGTTTGATGCTATGATTCACTGTTGCTGTAGAAATGCGTTCCACGCCTGATTGAGACTCCCAAATACGCCGCTCGCAATCATCCGCTGCTCGACGGTGGTATTGTCCGAGTTTAACTATCACGCAACGACAAGTCAGCCTCATAAACGTGTGTTCAATGAGACTCACCTTGTCAGGGTGCACCCGAGCAATAGCGCGCATGTATGCAACCTTGACTTGTCCTTTGCTGACGACTTCAGCCATGCCCACCTTCTTCCATCCAAGTTCCGGCCAGAGCACACTATCCAAAGTAGTTAAGAACGCGCGGATGTTTGTTTCCTTTCCCTGCCGCCAAGCGAGTAGTCGCGCGTCAACAGCATCTTTGTGAGAACGACGTTCGGCGTCCTCAGAGGCCGCAACGTTTGCTGCCGCACGAAGTGCCGCAACTGCCGATGATTCGCCCACCCCAACAGAGGTAGAAGTCGTGGGTCGTTTAGGGCGTGGTTCTGATAGCTGGGGCCCTACGTTCGATGAGACCGAAGGCCGCATCCCAAGCCTCTTTGCTCCGGTTGATGCAGACTCATGCCCACCATCCATCATTTGCCGGCACCGCGCTGTACCACTTGTGGCCAATGATCGTGTTGCACCCGCCCACTCTGCACCGACCAACACCTTCCAATCTGCAAACGCCCGTCCCCACTTTTCAAGGCCCTCATATGCTTCTGCGCGACGCTGATATGCCTTCGTAAGCCCGCCGGCAATATCGACTTCCGTATCCCTGTCTGTGGCTTCAACAGCAACACGTATCCGCCCAATCTTTGCATTCGAAGCAGCCACGTTGCCTACGTATCTTTCTACGAGGGCAATTGCCGCACTACAATCTTCTGCAACGCCGGAAAGTTGGCCGACCTTGAATAGTGCTGCAGCACGGTTTGTCAGAAGAGGAAGACGTAACACGTGACCTTCCGGCAGTGATGCGAGTGCACGCGAGTAAGAATCGGCAGCAGCAGGATACTGGCCAAGCTTGTAGGCATCAGTACCTGCTGACTTTTGAGATTGGTATGTCCCAAAGACGGCAAAGGAGATCGTGGCAACGAGTTGGCGCGGAGGAACATGTGGTGGACTGCGGGGCGGTAAGCGGGAGGATGTGGAATTTGAGGCAGACGGCGTCAGCTCCGCGTGGAGCTTTTCTGTGGGGAGATAAGACTGATGACCGATTTGAGAAGCATCGCTGCTTAACAGATCGACATCTTCAATCGTCACCGGCGGTGGTACCTGGGATTGGACGTTGTTAGGGGAGCTACGTAACGATCTGGATGCGCATAGCTCGGGTTCACGGTTGTCAGCTTTGAAACCTCCTTGCGACTTGTCTTCCCGTAATTCCCCCTCACCAGAGCTTCCCCGCATCCAACGTGGTCTTCCGTCCGCACCGCCAACACTCCGGGTAGAGGGAGGGCCAGCCCGTTCCTCGTACATCTTCATAGCCCTCTCCTTCCCTTCCTTAAACAATGCATTTGCGCGACTGAACATGCCACGCCCAATTTCTCCTGCCTGAGAAAGAATTCGTTCAGCCGAAGCGGGAAAATCTGCGTTGTCAAGATTGGGTTGCGCTTGTCGAGTGGTCCGGCGAGTCGTGCGGGTCGGAGTTCCCCTGGACATATGGCGCACTGTTTCCGAATCCCGGTTATAGTCCGGGACCTCAGGGCGGTCGTTATCCGGCTCGGAGGGAAGTGACGCTTCTCTGTGAGCAAGAAGCCATTCCAAGGCCGCCTGTACGTCGAAACCATCGGCCGTACGGGTAGATATCAAGGCCGACTGAGATATTTTTGGTGCAAATCCCATTTCAACTAATTGACCAGTTATATGAGGCGGTGGAGAAGATGTGATGGTGCGAGATGACTGTTGAGCAGTAGAAGGAACGGTCGCAACTGGTGGTGATGAGTGAGTGGGATGAGTCTGTTGCGATTTTAGTGGTAGGTAGAAGATAGCGGCAAACACATGGACAGAAAGAACGTGAATTCAGAATTCGCAGAAGGAAAGGAAATAAATGGCACGCACGACTGGCTTGCTGAGGTCGCCGAGGATATCATCTTCGTGTGGATTCCCGTCAAAAGGGACATGCCCGCGGCCGTTCTGGTCGGAATTGAAGGAAGCGGAGGTGTCTCTTTGTGAGTGGCCAAGGGAAGGAGTAGCTAAATCGCTTAGATCCCAAAGAGACTCAGCCTTGGACTGCGTTCCTAGCTGCGTAGATGGATGGGGAGGGGAGAAATCTGACAATCCCCAGTCATCTTCATCAATATTGGCACCGGGATCAGTTTTCTGCGTAGCCTTCGCGTGTCCAAGCGCGAAATCAAAATTATCTTGGGATGCAGTCCTCATTGTAGAGGGGACAACAGGAATGGCGGTTTGCGCAAGAGAATCAAGGCCATCCCACGCTGATGGTACCAGCGATTGCGAAGATATCTTCCCCTTTTCCATTCGCAGTTGTTGTCCCTTCTGCGCTAAAATGGCCTTCTCGGCCATGGGCATATTGCTAGTAGCTTCCTTGGCATTCCCGCCCCCGAAACCCAGGGAAGCATCCAAAAGGCCGCTGAAAGCATCGGAGGAAATATTCTGTCTTTGTGAGATTGTCACTGGCTTCTGTTGCACCTGCGCCTGAAGGGGGGGATGTGTCCGTGGTGTTGGTTGTGATGCCGAAAGGACAGAGAACGCATCCCACTGCGGGCGTCGATTCGATGGGTTGGGTTTTTGAGAGGCAGATGTGCCTAGCCTTTGGGGGTGCTGCATTTGCTTCACAGGTGCAGAAGAAGTCCACAGATCAGCAAAAGAATCAGCCATGTCGGTTTGTAGTCCTCGACGGTCTGGTAGGCAGGGCATCTGATAATTACATAAGCACTGTATGCTGCGTTACATAGGACATTAATGTACAGCGTAACCACTAAAATGCCCAAGAGATGAACCCGAAATAAGCTAAACAACATGATGGTTTTATTTAGCTTATAGAGTTCCTTGTCGTGCTGAGGCTCTCTCTTCGTTTACCCTGTTCTTGTCCTTCTAGGATGGCCAGTAGTTGTTTCATCATTTGACCCTGCAGCTCTACCGTCATGCGCAACTCCGAAATCTGTTGGCTCAACTCCGTCTGATTCTGGGCTAACTTTCTGTTCGAGAGATCTCGTGACTCCAGTTGAGAGTCGAGACGATGGTATGGCATGAAAGGTGTAAGGACAGTAGCCGCAACTTGTGGGTCGGCCTAAAATGAACAAAGATATGTTAAGCGATTGGGGTTTAATAAACAGGGACCCACTTCTTGCTTTGTCATCGACTCCCAGACAATGCTGAACTCCCTTCCCAGTACGAAAGATGGCAAGGCGATAAGCAGAAGCCCAAACATGAGCAATGGCACCGTGATCAATCGGCCCAAAAAAGAGCGCGGGGTGATCTCTCCGTACCCAACGGTGGTGATTGCTATATGATAGCAGGATGTCAACAAGCGAGATCCTCTTCTAAGATTTGCAGATGACTTACTAACGAGGACGAACCTTTTTTTTTTAAAAAAAAAAAAGGTGAAATAGAGGATTCTGAGCGATCAGTGGCACTTACCAAGCTGCAGCTGGGATAGACTGCGACGGGTCAGTAGGTGAGCTACGACATCTACCAAAATCTTACAGGAAATTGAGACGGATCTCCGTCGGGGTTGATGAATGTCTCCAGCGTGTCATCCCAGTGCCTCGCTCAGCAAAGTACCTGCGGGGAGGTCAAACGAAGTGTAGGAAAGGATGTGGGTTCTCACAGTAGGGTACTGAATACGGTGAGCACCATGGCTATGAAGAAACTTAGAGCAAGTAGTGCATGGTGCGATCTCCTGATGGCCAAATACATGACTTCGATGGTTCTTTTACAGGGGTGTGGGTGAGAGGAATCTTGGTGAGCTAACTTGGACTGGCTCACAAGAGTATGGTGCTGCTGTAGCTGAATGGTCTGAAAACTCGCAACAACCGAAACATCCTGAGAATGGAGAAACGGAACATGACAGACTGGGAGAGGGTTTGTTGGTATTGTGCTGCGGAGGGTAAAACTGACAGCATACAGTATCTTGGTGAAGCATTACTTCTATGTAGTAAGGTAGTATTCCCAAAGCATCGACCAGGCCGTAAAACGCTACATATGTAGGTCATCGTGAATAGAGATCAGGGGTAATGAAAACGGACGCACAAAAAATCCATCTGACGAGTGTTATCCACGAAGAACTCCATGCAAAGAGACGTGCACTGTATTCCACAGTGATAATGCGACGAGACTTGTTTCCAGTCCAAACCACACACGAGGAGAAATTGTGTGAAAGCTCGGCAACCGTCTCTAATATGGTGACGATCGCCGAAAAGACAATTAAAGACGTCGATGCGAAGTGGACCAGGAATGCGGATGAAGAGGAAGTGGGCCTCTCGAGCAAGTCAAAGATAGTACGCTTGTGAGGTGACTTGATTGGATCTGGGGGTTCATCGAAGGGGGTGGAGCTAGGGAAAACATCCTCAATGTTTGGGGACGACGAAGGAGGGTCTTCGGTGAGAAACCGCCTGGATACGGGTGAACGAATACGGGGAAGGGGGATGGTTGCGACATGTGATAGGGTTAGGGTTCGGTACTGCGCAGGGAGTTAGAATTCGGAAGCAGTCAGCAGCACAAATTAGGGAATTTCGGTCCTATAGAGCCGGGTTCCGTCGGGTATTTAAGAGGCTGCGGGCATTTGATACGCCGTCGGTCTCACATCCACCATCCCACATGTGAGTCATTCGATTCGTACCAGTAGCCATACCCTACGCACATGCATCAGTCCTTGCTGGGCTTCTCTCACTCTTGAACACCAGTACTGATGGGATCGTTATTCAGATCGCGCACTGACAACCAGGCGCAAGCATGGAAGATGTGCAAGAAACCACATCGACACCTCCCATCGACAACATAGTGACACGCAGCTATCAACAAGAAATGCTTGACGCTAGCCTCAATGAAAATATCATTGTTGCTCAGGATACGGGGTCCGGCAAGACGCATATCGCAGTGCTCA